>CAUYQG010158216.1:0-29744 GCA_963574415.1 Tarsius wallacei | reverse complement strand
ACCACAATTTTTTCACAACAGTTTATAATAATTTACCTCCCCACACAAAGTATATGCGCAGTCCCACTCCCCCCCCACCTTTTTTTTTTTTTTTTTTTTTTTTTTACCACATTTGCACCAAAATCTATTGTTTTACTTTTGGTTTTTTTTTTTTTTGAGTTGGAGTCTCACTCTGTCACCCAGGCTGGAGTGCGGTAGTATGCTCATGGCCACCACAACCTCAACTTGCTGGGCTCAAGTGATCATTCTGCCCCAGCCTTCCAAGTAGCTGGAACTACAGGCACATGCCACCATGTTAGGCTATGTTTTACTATTTTTTAATAATGACCATACTGACTAGAGCAAGGTGTTATCTCATTGTGGTTTTAATTTGCATTTCTCTGATGATTAATGATGTTGAGCTTGTTTAATGTGTTTGTTGCCCACTTCTATATCTTCTTTTGAGAAATGTCTATTCATGTCATATGCCCACTTTTTAATGGGGTTATTTGGGATTATTTTGTTTGCCTGTTTTTGTTGACTTGTTTGAGTTCTTTGTAGATTCTGGATATTAGGCCTTTGTTGGATGTGTAATTTGTGAATATTTTCTCCCATTCTGTAGGTTGCCTATTTACTCTGTTGCTTATTTCTTATACAGAAGCTTTTTAATTTGTCTCATTTATGTATTTTCATTTTTGTTGTACTTGGTTTGGAGTCTCAGCCATAAATTCTTTGCCTAGGCCAATATACAGGTGAGATCCTCCTAGGTTTTCTTCTAGAAGTTTATGGTTTCAGGTCTGACATTTCAGTCTTTAATCCATCTTGAGTTAATTTTTGAATGTGATGAGAGGTAGGGGTACAGTTTCATTCTTCTATATATGGATAGTCAATATTTCCAACATCATTTTTGAAAGGGTGTCCTTTCAAAAATCTAAATTTTTGTCTATTTTGTTGAAAATCAGTTGGATTAGATATTAGGGTTCATTTCTGAATTCTCTATTCTGTTCTGTTGGCCCATGTGTCTGCCTTGGTACCATACCATGGTACAAAGCATGTCTATAGAGGCACAATGTATATACCTTGTAGTATAATTTGAAGTTGAAGTTGAGTAATGTGATGCTTCCAGCTCTGTTCTTTTTGCTTGGGATTGCTTTGACTATTCAGACTCTTTTCTAAATCTGTGGAAAATTGTGCTGATAGTTTGACAGGGATTGCATTGAATCTGTAGATTACTTTTGATAAAATGGTAATTTTAACAATGTTGATTATTCCAATCTATGAGCATAGAATGCTTTCCACTTGTTTATGTTCTCTATCATTTCTTTCACAAGTGTTTTATGGTTCTCTTTGCAGAGATCCTTTAATTACTGGGTAAAATATCTTTCAAGATATTTTATTTTTATGGCAGCCATTGTAAAGGACACTAAGTTATTGATCTGATTCTCAGCTTGGTCATTATTGATATACAGCAATGCCACTGATTTGTGTATGTGATTTTGTAAGCTGAGATTTTGTTTAATTTCTTTATCAAACCCAGGATTCTTTAAGGAATCTTTAGGATTTTCTAAGTATAAGATAATATCATCAGCATACAAAGATGGTTTGATTTTTTTTTTTTTCTATTCCAGCTTATCTTGCCTGATTGATCTGGCTAGGACTTTTAGTATTAAGTTGAATAGTACTTTTAGTACTAACTTGAAAAGTGAGCCTCCTTGTCTTGTTCCAGTTCTGAGGGGGAATGCTTTCAACTTTACCTCATTTGGTATAATGTTAGCTGTGGATTTGTTGTATATGGCCTTTATTATTTTGAAGTATGGTCCTTCTGTGTCTATTTTACTGAGGGTTTTTTCAAGAAGGGATTCTAGATTTTATCAAATGTTTTTTCTTATCTATTGAAATGATCATATACTTTTTGATTTTCATTCTATATATGTGGTATATCATGTTAATTGACTTGAGTTTGTTGAAACTTTCTTGCATCTTTACAATAAAACCCATTTGATCATGATATTTTTTTAATGTACTGTTGAATTCAATTTTCTAGTATTTTGTTGAGAATGTTTGCATTTACGTTAATCACAGTTTTTGGTTTGTAGTTTTCTCTTTTTGTTGTTGTTTTTCTTGACTATGGCTTTAGAGTGATACTGGCTTTGCGGAATTAGTTAGGGAAAATATTCACCTTCTCAATCTTAAGCAATAGCTACAGTAGCATTGATACTAGTTCTTTGACAGTCTGGTAAAGACTGATCTTGGGCTTTTTGTTGTTGTTGGGAGACAATTACTGATTCAATCTCACTACTCATTACTGGTCTGTTTAAGGGTTCTACTTCTTCTTGTTTCAGGGTTAGGTGGTGTTTGTTTTCAGCAATTTATCTATTTCCTCTAGATTGTCTAGTTTGTCTGCATAGAGGTGTTCATCTTGTAAAACCTTTGGTATTTCTGTGGTCTCAGATGTAAAGTCTCCCTTTTCATTTCTGATGGAGCTAATCTGAATATTCTCTCTTATTTTATTAATTAATCTAACTAATGGTCTATCAATTTTGTTTATCTTTTCAAAGAATCAACATTTTATTTCACTGATACTTTGTCATTTTTTTGGTTTCAATTTCATTTAGTTTTGTTCTGATCTTTGTTATTTCTTTTCCTCTGCTAGCTTTTGGTTTGATTTGTTCTTTTTTTTCTACCTTCCTATGGTGTAATATTAGTTTGTCAGTATGTGATCTTTCTGTCTTTTTGATGTAAGCCTTAAGAGCTATACATTTTAATCTGAGTATAGCTTTGGCTATATATCAGATATTTTGGTAATTTGTGTCATTGTTGTCATTCATTTGAGAAATTTTTAAATATTCTTCTTGATTGTATTGCTGACTCTAAGATCATTCAGGAGCTGACTGCTTGCTTTATGTGTGTGTGTGTGTGTGTTGTGTGTGTGTGTGTGGGTGTGTGTTTCTCTTGGAGTTGATTTCCAGTTTTGCCTAACTGTGGTCAGCAAAGTTACTCAATATTATTTTGATCTTTTTGATTTCCAGTTTTGCTTAACTGTGGTCTGAAAAGTTACTCAATATTATTTTTATCTTTTTGAATTAGAGACTTATTTTGTCTCCTTATATGGTCTCGCTTGAAAAATATTCCATATGCTGATGAGAAAAATGTGTATATTATAGCTTTAGAGTAGAATTTTCTGTAGATGTTTGCTAAGTCCTTTTGTTCTGGAGCTTAGTTCAACTTCAATGTTTCTTTATTGATTTTCTGCTTTGATGATCAGTCTATTGGAATGTTTTTCTGACCGTGATGGTGAAGAGACCTCACTTTGATCTGAACGCTTAATGCTGAGATAATTTTGTCTTCTAGAAATAAAATAAAAATTTTAATGAATATTTTGTGTATTCCATTAGTTTTATTAATTTTTTTTTTTTTTTTTTTTTTTTAGTTTTAGGTCAGTAAACTCTTTTCCTATCAGGATCGTCATTTTCTTTTGGATTGCCCTTTACATCTTCTGTTATGAGTTTATAAGAGAAGTTTCATAGGCAAGAAAATAAACATAATCTTTTTAAATAAAAAAGGTCTCTTAATTGAGTGCCAAGGGCCTCCAAGTCCCAAAGTTCCTTTCTGATTGACATATTTATACAACAAGCTTTGCCTTCAGTCAAATATTTTCCTTAGTGACAAAATTTTATCAAAATATAGTGGCATTCTGAAGAAACTTTGGTTGTGAATACAATTGTTTATTTGAGAGCTACCTGCAATAAATTGATAAAAATTAAAAATATATGATTTTCCTTTTAAAAAATATTATGAGAACATGTTAAAAGTATTTAATTAACTTAATGAGGAGGGCATTAGAAAGTAAAAGCAGGGCACAAATATACAGTTACAAAATATGGAGGCTTAGGTGGTTTTGAAGGTAAAATTGTAATTAAACAACTGCTCTGTAAAGGATAATTTTTTTTTTTTTGAGTCAGAGTCTCACTCTGCTGCCCAAGCTGGAGTGCAGTGGTACAATCATGGTTACTTCAGCCCCAACCTCCTGGGTGATTCTTTCACCTCAGCCTCCTGAGTACCAGGGACATTGGCATATACCACCACATCTAGCTATTATTTATTTATTTGTTTGTTTATTTATTGTAGAGACTAGTTCTTGCTATATTGCTCGGGCTGGTGTCAAACTCCTGGGCTTAAGCAATTCTCCTGCCTTGGCCTCTTGAAGTGCTGGAATTGCAATTGTGAGTCACTGTGCTTGATCTGTAAAGGATAATTTGACAAAATAAAATAATTAAAAAATAAAATTTAACACCATTATATTTTTAGCTCCTGTGATGCTTAATTTTGTGTGTTAACTTTGCTTGTTCACAGTATCCACTGTGCTGGGATTTGCAGCTTGAGTCACAGCGCCTGGCAAGTCAATTTCTTAAAATAGATTTTTCTGTTTATAAATACACATCCTATTGGTTCTGTTTCTCTGGAGAACTCTAACACAGAGTCTTACAATTTAAAATTATTCTATAGTAGCCATAAAGCTAAACACTAAAAAATATTGTGGCTAAATAACATCCTCTTAAATGAAACCAAGCACTTAATCCAAGTTTCTTTAAACTCCCCAGAAGAAATTTCTCTAAATATTAAAAAAAACTAGCTTGACATAATTTTATTGATAACATGTGCTACAATATTAACCTTAAATCCTGACACTACTACATAATTTAACCTTATAAAAAGTAATTACTCTGTAATAGTAATATGTATAATGAACTTCAGACATTATATATGTTCTGCCAACAAATTTAAATAGTGTACCTCCAACCAAAGAATATGTATTCTTCTTGTGAAATAACACTGGATAACTGCAAAAAACTAACAAGAATGGATTTAGTTTGTAAATGGAACTACCTGTTTATGTGCTCTTCTGAAGCCTTCTTCCTTGACATAAGTAATTTGAATCTTGACCTACTATTTTACTTATGTCTAAATTAAGCCCTGTCTCCAGGAGTTCTTGCTCTCCTTGTGTTCCAAATATTCTGCTGATGTTTGCAGGCTTCTTGGTTTTAGATATATTATAATTTAGATTGTCTCATGCATACATCTATTTCAAGAAAAAAATTTTTCTTTAAAACAAGATGTCAGCAAAGAACCAAAACCAATCTTTGAAAGTTTGGTAGTAATAAAGCTTTGCCCTACTTGTACCTTTCCTTGTAATACTCATGCTCCTAGTCACAAAACACAACAGGAAATACTACTGATTTGTTTAATATCCCAGAACCATTAAAAGAAAATATTCATCTTCTGTTTTTCATGACACTGAACCCAAGTACTATTTTACCTCAAAACCACCTAAGCCTCCATATTTTGTAGCGGTTTATCTTTGTGCTGCTTTTACTTTCTAATGCCCTCCTCATTAAGTTAATTAAACACTTATTGGCCTTTTCCTAGGAAGATCTAACATACACCTGAAGTACCATGCTGCAGAAGTTTAGTAAGAGACCCTCTTCTTGTCAAACAAGACCTTCAGTATCTTAAATTTTCCTTTGATTCTCTTCTTATCAAATTTGTGGATCACCTCTTATGATGGTGTATTGAGGAAGTGATGCCTAAAATTGATTCCATATACTTAGTTCACAAAGAGTCTGCTTTTAAGGAAAAGTAATAGCTTTGTCAAAACAAAGAATAGGACTTATCCCAGGACATAATAAATAAAAAGACTGCAAATCTTTCATTTTAGACAGACTTCATATCATTAAATTATTTTCATCCTAGTTATCAAGAGATAATTAGATAATTCTTTGGCCTTACTGACTGGTACAAACAATGGGCTCATTATTTCACTGAAATTGCTATGAATATATACATCTATATATATATATATTATTTATTTATTTATTTATTTTAAGTTGGAGTTTCACTCTGTCGCCCAGGCTGGAGTACAGTGGTATGCTCACGGCCACTCCAGTGTCTACCTGTTGGGCTCCAGTGATCCTTCCGCCTCAGCCTTCTAAGGAGCCAGAACAACAGGCATGCGTTACCATGCCCAGCTAATGTTTTGTTTTGATTGCAGAGACGATGTCAGCCATGTTGCCCAGGCTTGTCTCGAACCCACAGGCTCAGTCAATCTTCTCTCCTCAGCCTCCCAAAGTGCTGGGAATTCAGACTTGAGCCACCACACCCAGGTATAATATTTATAATTTAATCAAGGTATTAATGGGTGTACCCTAAGCAAGAAAAAAATATATAATCTAAAATCAGGTCTTCAATAATGTCCCATCTGCTCATGAACAAATGATATGCACAAGTTTTTGCTGTTTGATGTAACTGCCTAGAAATCATCAGATGCCAATAGTTTATAATATATCTCCACCTGTGGCAAAAGTCTATTCAGTCTATTTCGGTTCCATAGCAGTGTAATCCAGAATAGTGAAAACGTTTATACATTTAGTTTTAGTTTTTCTTTTAAATTTAATATTTCCCCGTGCTGCAAAATTACTCTAGCTCATTTTAAATACTCAACAAGTAAGTTTGTTGACAAATAGGCTTGTCACCAAGTAAGTTTATCTCCTGTAAAATTCTATCACCCTCTCGCATATTTGCAAGTATAAATATACAAATGACTGACTGGATTCTGCCAAGAAGGATCTCTTATCCAACTTATTTATCTAAAAATTTTGTATGGAAAATATAGCTATAATGTTATTTGCTAATGTTTTTTGTTTTAAGAACAGAATAGGAAATAGGATGTTTAAAAACAAAATTCAACTTACTCATATTTTATCATTCCTTATTTGAAACCAAATCAGTGCAGACAGTAGACCACAGTGCACACTTTTAATTTTGACAAATGCCTAAAGATGAGAGATATAATATTTATTATGACAGAAGACATTCTGCATGCACTATATGATTTTGGAATGCTTTGGAAAGAGCACTAAGCTTTGATATCACCAGGAATTCCAATTCATACTGTCCAATAGATTAAAGTACTCTTTATTCTCTTATATTTTTGAAGTATGAAGTCATTATAAAATTAGAAGTCTTCACACACACACACACACACACACACACACACACACACACACACAAAGAAAATGGATTACTTGAAGGCAAAGGCAAGGGTTTTGGGTGATCATGATGAAAGACAGGAGCTTTAATTAAGATCTTGGCCCCTTGACACTGCAAAAAGCCATTAAAAAAAAAAAAGAAATTCAAAGAAGCTCTTATGGAATGCCAGTGACTATTACCATAATTTAAAAAATACTATTGAGAGAAATCTAGCTTATGTTACATGACATGAAAATAATCTTTGACACTTTTGGTTCAGCCACTTGCTGTAACTCCAGAAAAACTTGCAATAATTTTATACTAATTTTTCACTGCATCAAGAGTAAACAAGGATATTACACTCTGTCAATATTGGCATGGATTGCTGATAGATCTCTGCTTTGTTTCTCACTTGTCTTATCACTGTAGTTCTAGTAAACCTATAAAGATGAAATACATCCCAGTGACCCAATTTAGGGTCCCTTTGAACACACTCAAATGTGTATCATGAAGTACTCCTGCAATAAATTTTAAATGTGTCTTTGTCATTGTTTTCTTATTCCCATGATTAATAAAGCTTTTGCCTGATGGAGGACTACTGGTTTACTGCTAGGAAGAAAAAAAAAAGCATCATGCCCAATCTGGGGATTTCTAGCCTATTTCTCCAGTAAAAAGAGTACCAGTTTAGAGTGACTGATACTACAGAGAATTTCAAAGACTTGCTAATTACTTGGAAACCTTACTGTTCGAATTATACTGACTCTTCAGTAAAGTTAGAAAAATGCAATTCTGAAACTAAAATTTGTGAAGCACTTGATAAACCATGATCTTAGATGTCCTAAAATATTGTCATTGGGGGTAATGACAAAGAGTTTAACTTCTGTGTTTCACTTACTCTTACTCTCATCTTATGATTTAGTGACAGACCAATCTACCCACCTAGCAATATCATGCTGGTTATAGGTTCTGCCCTATTGCAAACTGGCATGAGGTAAACTTCAAAAGACTCATGCAAAATACTCATTGTTATAATCAGGAGGTTCAGCTGGCCCTTCTTCAACCTTGTTTTAAACAACACTTGTATGACCTAAATCCTGTCCATCTGATAATCTGGAAGAAAGATCTGAAAAAGACAGTCTGCAAAATCCTATGGAAAAGACATGCATGTCAGCACACGATCAAAACTCTAAGAGCTTGGTCTTTGAAATCACAGCTATCATTTATAGAAGACACAACCTTCTTCATGTCAATGGAAGGAAGTTCTGGCTGGAGACTTCAAACTAAGAAACTGTAGACAATTTTCAGAAGCAGGTATCTTTAGGGTCATGTAGATAATATGTAAAGTAGAAGTTTTCACCTGAGACCCAGAAAACAGGATACAGCTGACAGAAATAGCAGAGTATTATGCTTTAATGCATGCTATGTTCTTTGTTCTTATAACTTTTTTCATTTTCTGTGCTGTCTTATGCTTCTGATTTGTGATAGACACTAGCTATTAGCTATGATGCCCAGGAAGCTCTTTCACTTAATATTGCTTGCTACATACATAGTTACTTTTTGGTATAGGTTCAATATCTAGACACAGTTTGCTCATGATTTGGCTAAAATCTAAAACTAGATCATCTGTAGAATATGTATACATATTCTTCCAAGTGCCACCCAGATCTATTTTAATTGAACAAATAGTTTCAATTTTAATTTTCTCAACAATTAAACACACTATTTTAGAAGGCAAACATCACAAAAAAGGTAGATAATTAAACATAAACAAAAAGTCTCTCTGGCATCTAATCTAGAGAAACATCTAGAAAGCTTTAGTAGGAGGCTGGCTTTGTAATCAAATTTTCATAAATGTACAGCTTGGTAAGAGACAACAGAAAATATTGGGTCTATATTAAAACTGTCTCACTTTTATAGACTTTAAAAAAGAATACTCACTATTTAGGAGATTATTTTATTTATTTTATGTGGGGTATAAATCAACATTTACTACTTAAGTAGGTTGCATGCAGGTGAAGTTTGGACTTCTAGCTGGCTCTCTCTCTCTCTCCCTGAGAGTGGACCAGGTACTCAGTGTGTTGCCATGTGCTGCCTTTCCTCCATCCTCTCCTAGCAGTGTTGAAAGTCTGCCAGTTCCCCTTTTGTGCTAGTGTGACCGGTGATTAGGGCCCCAACTGGAGACTATCATACTATGTGAACTATAACAGAAACAAAGAACTTAGGTGCTTTTAAAAATTCAGATCCCTAAATAATGATGCCTTACTATTTGCTTTTGCTGAATGACATTAGAAATGTACAAGTTAGCCAGCTACCTTTAATGATATTTGTTGCTGGAAAACAACAACAACAACAACAACAACAACAGATTATTAGGTAGGTAGCCTCCAGCAATCGGTATTTGATTTTAAGCAAAAAACTCCATAGGTTATTACAGGCAAACACGGTAGGGACATATCTTGATAAACTCTTGCCAGCCCTGCTGATAGTCTCAACTTCAATCAACCCAGGGCATATTTTTGTAATTTCTCCTCAAAAAAAAGGAGAGAGATTACTTGATAGCCTAATTCATGAAGGTAAAAATCTAGTTCTTGATTTGTGACTCCACAGCTAATTTAACAAAAGAGAATTTTGGATTGTATTCCAGTCTCTTCATTTCACATGTTACAATGAACCCAGAAAGCAGGGGAAAGTCTACTTTGCTTCAGGTCATAACTAGGAAGCAAGATCAAGGTCAGAGAACAACTTGTCCTAGAAGTTCATCAATTTGGACAAACAATTGACTAAAATATGACATCACTGTTTTGAATTTGACTTCCTAGTGGAAATGAGGCTGATGAGAAGAGGGAAGTTATAGAATTGCTAGATCTGAAATTCAAACACACAAAAAAGCGCATATTTAGTTTCTTACTTTCCATATAGCAGACAAAAACCTCAAAAGTTAGACTTTATTGGAGAAAACAGCTTTTTCAAATTTCTGTGTCTATGCTGGTCAAATGCACAAAAGAGTTTTACTATTTGCTCCAGGAAAGAATAAAAATACATAATCATTATGGAATAAGAAGACAAATTCTAATTATTTTAGAGAATTATATAAAAAGGAGAAAGGGTTAGGCATGAAGGCCTTAATACAGCAGCCAATAGTGAATACTGGCTGTAAACATCAAGGAGAAATTCTAAAAAATTCATTTCAATTGTTTGTGGGAAATTTTTCGGGGATTCAGCAGGTGAAAGTAATTTAGGTGACTTTTGTCCTTCATGGCCAGCTTATATTATTCAAGGGACCCAGTCTCCCAATATGTCCTAAGGGAACACAGAGTTAGAGAGAGTTCTGTGGTCATGGTGAAGGGACTACTGTGTATGGAAATACCAAGAAGAGAGACAAGAGCCTAGGATCCCGAACGCTGCTATTTAATGAAATCATATTGATTCCTGCCTAGAGCTATGTGCATCATTTTGAAGCAGAAAGAAGATCCATAAAACATAGATTTGTATACTTAATTTATCTTGCTCTGTGCACAGATATATTGGATATATACCCTCTTAACAGCCAGTCAGTCATCTCCCTGGTTACAAACAGTACCAGATGAAGCCAGAACTTGGAAAGCATAAGAATTTTACACAATTCATTCAAGCACAGACTAAAATTACCAAAGTTACCAAAGAAAGCATTGACTTAAACTAAAGTTGCTGTTTGGTTCAAAGTACTATTTGTCTTAGTTTTTTACTATCTCCATATGGTGGGGATTCCTAAGGAAAAAAAAATAGATTAATAAATAGAAAATATTTAAGGAAATGTTTCTTCATAATCCAAGTAAATTATGAATTCTGCTGCATATTTATTTTTCTTCCTCTCTTCTTATATAACTCACACACTTGGTGAGAAGTAGCAGAGATTCCCATTACTTTCACTGTTAAGATAAGCTGTTGTATTATGTTGGTAAACTGAAAGCAATAACTGAGCAGAAGATTCTCTTGTCTTTACCTATGTACCATAGAATTCAATGTTGTAATTGTGACTAAACTCCAAGACTCTGGCGTATTTACCTCTATCTGAAAAGTGGATATAGTGACTTCTGTCCTTGTAGAATTATCTATTTCAGGAATCTGTCCCTTAAAGCCAGCAATCTGAGAACAGGGCAATGAAGGGGAAAGGTTACAGGATGAAATAACCGTGTGAGTTAAATGTTGTTTTCATTCTATTTCAAAAGAGTTATATATCCAGAGCAGTTTTATTTAAGCGAAATTCTAATCAATTTTTATTATTCATAAGAAAAAATTGTTTACATTTTATTTAATAAGTTGTAAAATATCTGGATACAAAGTCAAACTGCTTTCTTTACAAATCTTTTCAACATTTCCAATTTGATCTGTTTTGACGCTGTCATCAGCATGAAATCAGAAAGAACAAAATGATGAGTTATATTTGTCACCTAGAAATAAAATTTATTCTAAAATAATTATAAATCTGCCTGTTTTTAAAAAAATTTAATTTTCAAAAGGAAGGAATGAAGAAAACTAAGTGAATCATAACAGAAAAAGAAAAGAAAAAAAAACAAAGAAAGAAAGAAAGAAGAAAGAGGAAAGAAAAGCAGAAGGAAGGAAGGGATCTTGTTAGGCATTTTAGAGGTATCTATGTGTATGAAAGTAACAAACTGAGATCACATACAGATTTTGCCACTATTTAGGTGGTACATTTTAAAATTGTTCTTATATAGTGTTTATCTTAGGTGTTTCT
Organism: Tarsius wallacei; assembly: GCA_963574415.1. Lineage (NCBI taxonomy): Eukaryota > Metazoa > Chordata > Mammalia > Primates > Tarsiidae > Tarsius > Tarsius wallacei. The sequence goes on along the minus strand of CAUYQG010158216.1, from coordinate 18,004 downwards.
AATAAACAATACTTTGTTAACTATCTCTAGGTACTTAATGCTATTCTGTGACATTTTCCCCTCACAAATTGTTCCAAGTTAAAAGTTTACACAGAAATGTAAAGAACAATATATAGAAAATCAATTTTTGCCATATCATTTGTGATGACTAAAAAGACTTATTCAATTGCTCTAATCTTTGTATTTGAGTATGACTTCCTGAGAAGAACCCATGTTCCTTTATATGAGACCAATCTAAATGTTGCCAACTTATCTTTCCCTGAAGTCATCTCCATTATATGCTTATCTTTAAATGTCAATTGCCAGAAACCCCAGAGATAGGCCCCAGAGTAGTTATAGATGCTTCATTAGCCATGCAAATTGTGTTTGAAGGGAAAGATGAAAAAAAAATGAGGGGAAAGATAGGAGGGAAATAGTTGAATAAAACATTTGGCATGCTATGGAAGAAAATCTGGAAATAATGATACAATTGATATAAATATCACCAGTTTCCCATTGTATTTCCTGACTTTTTGTAAAAAATCAGGTAGTGGCGAACACAGTCTCAAGAGTCTGAAAGCCTGGTCTCTGACTTTGGTAAAATCACAACACTCGATTTGCTTCCAGTGTTAAATAAGGAGTTAAAACTAGATTTTTTTAATGAAAACCTTCAACTCTGAGAAGACATGATATAATGCAGTTTTGGTTTGCAATTTAGTTATGCAACTCTTGCTTCACTTTTAAAAAATGTTAAAGTAATGTGAAAGAGACTCTTTTAAATCAACCCTAAGATATCGACATGAAATTTGAAAACTAGAATATGGGATGCTGATGCTTTTCATTATGGCATGATTCTTTGAAGGATCTTTGTGTTAAATAAAAATGCTGTTAGAAGCTTTCTTTTAATGTGTACTTTCTTCATTCTTTTAGTGGAAATAAAAGTGACTTTAATTGATTTTGTGTGTTTGTGTGTGTGTGTGTGTGTGCGTGTGTGTGTGTGTGTGTGTGTGTGTGTGTGTGTGGTGTGATCTTGTTCTATAAAATATTTAAGGTAGTTTGGCAAAATATAAAGCATCTCAGAAGAAAGACGCCAGCTGTGAATAAAGTAGTTCAGATTGTATTTCAACTCAAATGTATTAACTGTTTTTATTTTTTCTACTAGATAAAATTTAATGTCATTGTCAGTCATATGGGGATAAAATATTGATTGTTCACTTTTTCTGCAGTGACTAGATTTAGAGATTTGCAAGCAATCAAGAGATTATTAAATCTATTTTAATTCAGATAAGCACAAAGAAGGTCAGCCATTTATAGGAAATCAGTGTCACCTTTATAAGACCCTAAAATGTGTCTTGCTTTTACTTTAAATTTATGGAAACATTTGTTTGGAAACTAATTTATAATGTGCCAAATTTGATAAAATATCCCAAGTTATGACATAGCATGTGTAGTGGTAAAGAAATGAAACTCATGTCCACCAGCTATATATGACATCAATCACTTTATTTCTGAATCACTTGTTCCCCCTATATATAAACATATGTTTTAAGTATATACGAGTTCTTTTATCTTTAAATTTATTTATTATGTGAGACACACACACATATTTATGTACATGTATAATATATTCCTTTATATATTCAATGCATTCAATTTGTATTCTTTGGCTATTACAGAAGTTTTAGATAAAAGCTAGTCAAGACCTATTCAGCCTCAAAGACTTGAAGACCTCCTGAAATTTCTTTTAAAGTATCAGGCTGAAAATAAAGATTAAGGGGAGAGAAAAGGTAAAGGGAAGAATGATTTAATATTCACCTTGAATGGTATTTTCTCTTTGCTTATTGAAAATTCTAAAATATAAAATCAGAAACTATGGTTTATAATAATGTTAATAAGAGCTGGCATTTATTGAGTTCTACTACTTATTTCAGTTATGTTGAAGTAAGAAAGAGAAATGACTCACAGCCCTTTGAGTGCAGACCCAAATAACAATATGGCAAATAGAGATTTTTCTTAGTCTGTTCAGGCTGCTATAACAAAGTACCAATGACTAAGTGGGTTATAAACAAGGAGAAATTTTTCATTTTTCTACAGGCTGGAAATCTGAGGTCAGAGTGCCAGCATGGATGGGTCCTGGTGAAGGTTCTCTTTAAAATTGCATACTGCCAACTTTTCTTTGCACTCTTGCAGCATTTAATATGAACACTAGTCTCCATGGGAGCTCCATCTCTTAACTTAATTACATCCGAAAGGCCTCTCCTCCTAATACCACCCTTTTGGAGTTAGATTTAGATACATGAATTTTGTGGTGTTGATACAAACATTCAGTTAATAACAAGATTTAAAAGCCAGCATCACTCTTTATAGTAATAGATTAGAGAACAGGCTAGTTATGATGACACAACCAAGTCCTTTCTCTTAGATGGTACACCTGATAGAATGCTTGGAACTGCAGCATAGAAACAACCCCAAAGTGCTGTCTCACACACAGTTCTCTCATGGGGAGCCAGAAGTGTGGCCTCCATCTAGAATGTATAATGCATATCTATAATTTAGAATGTAGAGTTGGAGTCTGGCCACATACCCTCAAAAATGGAACATGATGTGAAAATACCATCCTATTCTCTGAACAGGCAGACACAATATAGAGAAAGAAATGAATTGAACCATCTGTGCTTTGCTTCCCCCACCCCAAAATTTTGCAGATAGGTAAGTCACTCCTCACTTTCTGTTGATGAGGATTTGGAATTCTATTTGAAGGAATTTGAAAAAAAAATTAGAGAACAGATGGCTCTACAAAAGAATGCTTAGTTTAACAGGATTGAGAAGAAAGAGAGGTAAGAGCTGGTTCATCTTACTAAATACTTTTTATTTGTAACAAAATGCTAACTGATATCAAAAAAATGCCCAATACAGATAATCCTCTGGATAACACAAATAAAATATCCAAAACTTTAAAAAATGTACATTACTTACAAATAGTGGAGAAAGAGAATATGAAAATAATATTTCTGAAGGTGTACTATATACTATATATACACATTTTCCTCAAGGATTCTTCAGTAGGTCCATTCCTGGAGTACATCATGTGTCCCTAGATGCATTCAGAGCACAGTGGACTGAAATTAAATTTTAACCTCAGGTGTCTTGAACAGGAGTCAGCAAACATTTTCTGTAAACATCTAGGTAGTAAATAGCTTAGATTTTGTAGACCACACAATCTCAGTCACAGCTGTTCAATACTGCCTTTATATTGCAAAAGGAGCCATTGAAATATAAGCAAATGAGCATGTGTATCAATGAAATATCACTCATGTGAACAGAGAGTGGTCTGAATTTAGTGTAAGCCCTACTTTGCTGATCTCTGATCTAGAAAAGCAAAAAATAGCTATCTAGATGTTTTAAAAGTGGAACTAAGGACAGTGTAGCTGTTTGGGAATTTGCCATCTTCCCCAGTTAATTGGATCAGATATTTTAAGATGTCCAAAAAAATAAGAGCGAGATTACAAGGGGGGAAACAAGGTTAAATCATTTTACATATTGCCAAGGGGACCACTTGGAGGATACAATTATAGAATCCTAAAAGAAAGAGAATTACTATGAGGTAGATCACAGGAAAACCAGTCAGCTAGAGTAAAATATATCATCAGCACTCATAGAAAATGTAAAATTTATTAAAATGTCATGAAAATGAGTCAGCTTTAAACACTTGCCATCTTGAGACAATGCCACCAGAGTAAAATATTTTCTCACCCTTTCCTTCTTCTCCTTCACTCTGACTCTGGCAGAATCAGGTCCACCATTAGCAACCTGGAGTGGGAAGGAAGGAAAGGTTACCTTGGGCATTTGGGAAACTGTGTTACACTGTGCATGTTACAGTTACACTTTGTTTCAATTATTTACAAACTGCTTCCAAATAACCGATACAAATTCAAATACCCCATAGTGCCAGTACTTTATATTCTATGCACTTTGCTAATAAAATAGGTCTCCAGGCATTTACTCACAGTCTTGCTACTCTATATCTAGACCATACCGACAACTTTGATTACAAGATTTTCTTGCCCAGCATTGATTAAGAGTGGTCTTTTAGAGGGGGAGAGAGTAAGCAGTAGGACTGCTGGGTATGAATCTTAAAGAGAAAATACTGAATTTTTGTGATAGTTTGACATTGACAAAGATGCAGAAACCCTCAAACAAACAAGAATACATCATTAAGACACATTTCAATACTGATATTTACTACAGTGATTAATTATTTTTTTAAATTACTGATAACCCATTTAAAATAAAACACATAAAATATTTCTCAAATGTTCTCTATTAATAAAGAGTAATTTATATTTAATTAAAATAACAACTTATAGTAAAAAGTTCAATTTCTAAAATGTCCCTGATAATATGTACTATGTCCTTTATTTTGGAACAAAGTCCCCACCCCCCCCCACCTTTTTTTTTTTTTTTTAACTAAAAAGCACTCTAGTGACCAACTGATTGCTAGTAAAGAAAACAAAGTTTATGAGAGCAAGAATTGTTTACATAGAAGTTTTTAATCCTTTACATCTTGGGACTACAATGTACGTGGTTATAAGATAGACAAGTTAGTCATCATTTTGCAGTCAGTGAGCCACTCAGGAGACAGGTGATATGACCCTGAGTTATACTCAAATTCCAGTACAAAAATTATTATGACAATTTTTTCAAGAATTATATGACTCTGTAACAAAATGTTACATAATCTTCACTCAATTAGTGTTTCTTTTTTTTTTTTTTCCCCCAAATAACCATTCCTATCTTTAGACAGGGTAATAAGGTATAGAAAAATTGCCAAAGGTGCCAAAATAAATCACTTTGATAACTCTGGCTGCAATTTTTTCTTGCCTTGGTAAGTCACCTCCCACCTTATACTCTGATATCTTGTCAAGATGTCATCATTTTTTATCTGTCTGCCAGCTATGAAGATTTTCAGCTTTACTTGAATGTTTGATGTTTATCCTCCCCAATTATTTCCAGATAAATAGCAAAATTAGGTGGAATCTCCATAATAACTAAAGTAATTTGGAAACTAGTAAAAGAGAAAAATAATTGAAATCATTTCCTAGTGGTCTTATTTAATGGAAAATAAATATTTTACAACATTGCCTTATTCAGAATGAATAGCCCAATTCTGTAAGAGCTATAGCTTCAGACCTCTAATGCCCAAGTACCAAGCCCACATGAAACCTCTGATTCTAACTGTAGCTTTTCTAAAAAAGTGACTTGCCAAGGCTACAAAGCAGGGACACTAGAGTAGGTCAAGCCCCTCCCCACTCCAAGTTCCAAGTTTTCTTCTCATTATGTAAACTTGCCCCCCAAAAAACTTGCTCTTAATTTTATGTAGATACCCAATACATAAAATGTATACAAACAATAATCCACAATAAATTTATTTTATAAATTAAAATGTATTTTTTATAAAGTAAATGAATTTTTAAAACTTAAAACTGCTTAAATCATTTTTATTCATAAAGATGACCACTTTGCCTCTGCTTGCTATTTTATAAGTAACTATTACTTGCTAAAGATAGTAAGTGATAAACTGCTATCTCTTGGCTTTTTTTTAACCTGTTTAATTGGGTGCATTAAGTGAACACTTTAACAGAGGACTTTGTGGCTAATTTTAAAGGTAATGAAATGCTCATACAGGAATTTAAAAAATGAAAAGATTAGTGCAGAGATATAACTTTACTAATTAGTAACACATTATAAGACTTTCAAATATATTTACTGAAATGACACAGGGAACTTTACTGAGGAATGCACAAAGACAAATTAACCTTACATTCTAAGTTAATGCATTTGTAGTCTCCAATGCATTAAAATTTGACACTATACTGAGTGTTTTCTTTAATTACTACACTACAAATGTTAATATACAAAGTGATGTTTGGAAACCCTTTAATCATTTGCATGGACTTAAGGCCTTCAAGGAAACCACTGCAACACAGTATGCTACATCTTACCCCTACCATGGCCCCTTAATTCCTTTGATTAGGAAAAAGAGAATAAAGGCCAGCCTGAAACAGAGACATGTGATGGAAGAGCCAAATATGGACAACTAAATTTACCATATGTGAATATTCATAAGGCATTTCTCTGACATTTCCTAAGAATTTCAGTCTTTATAAAATAGAATTTTGATCTGAAAGTGTTGAGAAAACACAGTAAAGATAAAATTAGGTGCCAGGGGATCTTTGCACAGCCCTACCTCACCAGGCCAAGGAGGCCTCTTGGACACTTGCAATTGAAAAATCCTTCCTTTATCTGAACATATGGGCTTAATAACAGTGGTGATGAAAGCACCGTTTAGTAAGGCTGAGTCTGTTCTATTCTCATGCAGTTCTTTTTCATAATTATAACAAGGAAATAAAAAACCTGAGAGTTTCTTCATACTTTGTATGTTGCAATATATCTTGACAATTTTATGTTTTTTATACTTTGTACTATTTCTGTAAGCAAGTAGATAAAGCCATCTTCCCAGTATCCCAAAAGAGAAAAAAAATACATATAGAATTTGATGTCATCACTGGCAATCGCATAGATATAAAACAAGGCAGGTCATTTCAGGGGGGAAAAGTAGTGACAAAGCCATTTCTAAGGAGCTTGATTGTAAGTAAATAAATGTACAAGCTTTATTGTAACTAAATAAATCTTCTAAAATAGGGAAGAATTTTCCATTTTATTTCAACCAGTTAAAAATGAGAGACCCTACAAGCATAGGGTAATGACTAATTTATTCACTATTATCTTAAGTAGAACACAGAGATATTTTTCTGAGGAAAAAAATTGTCTGATGATCTCTTAGAATCCAGAATCTTTCAGCATTGTTATATTAAATAAAAAAAAAAAAAAAAAAAGCAAAAAACTAAACAGTTGATTAATTTCAGTCAGGCGAAAAGAGTTTATCTGAGCTTTGGCTAAAAATTCCCCTAGGGTACTCACTGGTGTGTAGTAATATCAGGAAACCACCCTGATATATACAAATCCCCACATCTAGCCACAGGCATTACAATGATTATGTTATTGAATCGAGACCTTTATAGAGCACGTCTCTGCAGATTCAATTGTCTGAGATTTCTGACAAAACTAAAATTCTACATTCCCATGTAAAATACCACAAACAAAGCTCCAGGAAAAATTTACACTAGAGAAATGTTGTTGATTTTATCAATAGCCAGTGAGCCTCTCAGTCAAGTTATGCCCAGCAGGTTAGCCAAGTGTTTGCATTGATACACTGGACATGTAGACCAAAATCTGCCTTATGTAGACATAAACCCAAGATGTTCCTTTAACAACTACCACACAACTTCAGGTAGTAAAACTTGAGGCAGCACACTGGGTAAAATAACTTGTTATTAAGACTTTTTGCCCCCCTCCCATCACAGTGCTATTCCTAGAGAGTAAACATATGTTCCTTTACCAATGAATTCATATTCAGATTAAGGCACTGATTTTCTGACAAAAGCAACTACTACTGCAAATACCATTAGAAGTCTTGTTCAGAGAGTAGTTTAGAAATGTAACAGGCATGTCCTCTAGTAGCTTACCAGGGAAGGCATGACAATCAAAATAGTCCAAGAGTAACTTTATAACATAATTTACATCTCATCCCAAGCAGAGGCTATGCTATAGTCAAAATTATGTTTAAACATTAGCATGTAGAATACATCTCCATCATGGACCATTTATCTATTTAATACTAATGATTTTTGTATGATTTATTCCTCAATCACAAATTTCCCAGATAGGCTAGAATCATGGAAAAGTTTTAAAAAGGGAGAGAAAAATGACCTGGCCCAAAAGTACATTTACCACTAGTGGAGGGACGTGGTAATTACAAGTTAGTCTTAGGTTTTTATTTTGAAGCACCAGAGAAGAAAGTGGGAGTAGAATTCCCTTTTTGTTGTTAGATTGGTACAAAGATATACAGCAGAATTTCCCATAGAACAGGGCTCTGAGACTTCCCAAAATTCCCATCCTGTACTTGGCATTTGTGGCAGGTGGTGAGAAAAGTCAGTTGAGAGGAGCTGGGTCAGACAAATTAGTACTCCAGCTATCCATGTGGGTGTCTAAGTAGCAACCCCAGTGGGATCAAGAGGCAGTCCCCTGGCTACTGGAGTAATGCTCCAGTGATGGGCAGAGCTGCCTCTGTGGCCTAAAATAGGTCACTTGGGGAGAGAGGGATTTCCAGTAGTCGCAAGTCCCATCAAATCCCTAGGCATTCACGGGCAGTCTGTGGTCAGAATGCAAAACTGCATCCAGTGCTACGTCCTCCCACCTCAGCTTGCCCCAGAAAGAGACTGATGGCAATGGCACTATTTGTCCTTGGAACAAATGAAAACATCTGGTCTTCCTGCCCCCTATTTACTTGGAAGCTGCTGGCAGGATGCAGCTTGCCAGTCTGGACTCTCTTGGGATGGTGTGCCTGGAGGGCTGGATTACCTGCAAAGCTCCACGTGGGTTCCATACGTGTGCTGCTAGGCAGTATCTAGTCAATTTCCCATGTGGAAATCAAAGTCGTGGCATATGCCCAGAGCCAAGGTTTCCTCACTCACCCTTTCCCTGTGTCCAGAAGCCACACATGGTCTGTACTGACAACCCCGTGGAGGATGCTTCCTGGTTCCTACCTATGTCGTATAATTTATCTCCTCTTTGCCTACTGTGGGACCCCCACTTGTCTGGTGATTCTCTGAGTATGTTCTTGGCTGACCTGTTTTTAGTGCTGAGATTCTCTCCTGTTTTGGTTCCTGTCCATGAGAAAGTCTCACTCTGACTGCTTCTAGTCGGCCATCTTGAACTCTATTTAATCTTACCAAGAATTTTTTTCAATTCTTAGTTTTAAAATTTCTCTCTATCTAATGGTTTATTTTTAAAATAAAAAAAAATTGCACTATGTTTCATACTCAAGAATTCAGTTAAAAAAAGAAAATGGTCAACTGATCAGACAAATTCCTGAAGTTATAGATGTTGTACTATCAGTTTTAATTATTATTTTTGATAATTTTCTGCATTGATTTTTGGAAACACTCAAGAGATAAATGTGATTAAATTGCAGACAGACACTGCCTGACCATCTCAGCATTAGTGAGTCAATCTTTCCTGTGGACTACTTTGATATATTCTAATATTCAGGAATGTTTAAATTACTGGGTTTCCAATCATCTAATTTTCTTATTACATTCATTATTGCTTCTAGTATAATAATAAGGGTAATTATGTAGTAGGTCCAACCAAAAAAAACATTAACCAATCTAGACCTTTCAAATAAAGGAAATTTGAATCTGTGAAATAAGTCGAGAGACAGCTGAGAAGATGAACAAGTGTTAGTAAGGGATTAGGAAACTTGATCTACCTCTAAAGCTAGTGTATTAGGTCCCAAGTGTGGGTGCATATTAAAATACGATGCCTAGTTAGTGTCCCAGAAGTTCTGATATAATTAGTCTCAATGTGGTCTAAACATTAGGATTTTAAAATCTAGAGTGTCCTCAATGTTGCCAGCACACGGGCTAAGAACAATAGGAGGAAGTGATTTTTCTATGTCTTAAAACCACATTCAAAAGTTAGAAAGTGCCAGGGTCTGGCCAATGGCAACTGAGCTATGAAAGCTTTGCATCCACTACTGGAAACACCATATGACGCTGAGACAGAAGGGGGGGTACTTGGGCTGCTCCTCTTCTTTCTTCCTTGGGAGTTCTACCAGTAACTCCTAGAAGCCAGAAAGCAATGAGCTTGAGAAATGCATTCCCTACTGCATAGACAAAGCTGAAGAAGAAAGGTGTAAACAGTTAAGATAGAAGAAAAAGTTGAAAACTGGCCACCATTTTCTAGATAATCATTTAGAAAGCCTTAAAACCCAAGTAAGTTGTTTGAAATTAGCTTCCAATGTATTTTTCTATGATAATTAGCTATAGTAGTCCTCTAGTTTTCATTAAATGTTGATGAAAACAGTATCATTTCAATTTTGTATTTTTCTATAAATACTTATATTGCTAAAATAATGTCTAATTGTAATTATTTCATAATTTCCTTTTCTCATTACATTTTATTCCCTATTGTAACATTTACGGTATCTTTATATGCAATAACTTAAAAATATTTAAATAATATGAATATTTATCACCTCATATAACTGTCCTGCCCATTGTGCTCTTCACAATGTATATTCTCTTTAATAATATCATAGAGACTAGAGATAGGGCAGGTTGCAGAATTCATTCACTGTTTTATTGATATTTTCCCCCACCCTTTTCTTATTTTACCAGTGATGAGACTTTCTCGCCTAATGGTTATAACATAGCTGTAGCATTTCCTAGCATTACATCAGCAAATAACCATATTTTTAATAAAAATGAGCACTTCCTCCTGTCAATCTTTTATTTATAGAGAAGATAATATCAAGATATATCTTTGGCAGTAGACAGCAGACATTCTTGCTGCTGTCCTGCCCATTGTGCCCTTCACAGTGTATATTCTCTTTAATAAATTTATCTTTTTTAGCTAAAAAAAAAAAAAAGGTAAGTCTTCAATATCCCTCTGACTTAATATCTAAGATTGGGTCACTTGCTTTTATCCTAGCCATAAGGGTGAGTAAGAAAGTTAGTATCCAACGGTTTCAGTCTCTAAATTGGGAGATGGAACGATGGGAAGACAACCAGGAGTCTAGGCCACCCTATTCCTTCAGCTTCTTTCACCTCCATCCCTCCATCAAGACCTTTCCAACACCCACCACAACATAGTCAAAATACTTTCTTTCGTTAGAAGTGTTCTTCTTGGTGATATTGTAACCCTATAGTGCAACACATGAACATGTGTTTTTATGTATATGTTATGGATATTCTCATTCAACATAACTTAATGGAAAGATCCCAAAAGTTGGCAGGTAGAACTTTAATTCAATTCTTTTAATGAGCTGATGTGATATTATTAAATAGTAAACTATTGATCAATATCATATTTGATCAGATATGAATGGACTTATCAACCAATTATACGTGATATCCATTTTATTATAGTGTTCTTTCCAATATAAACAATACTGCAATAAATATGTGTGCATACATTCCCTTATATATAAGTTGTTTTATTTTTATGCACAGAATGATCAAAGGGAGTTGCTTGATAAAAATATATACATTTTTATTTTTATTGATATTTTTAGATTGCCTTTAAAAAATTTGTATTAGTGATACAAATCTCTGGCAATATTAGAATCTTATGTTTTCTTCTTTTTTGCCAATTTTATTTAGTGTTGTCTTAAATACTGGTGAGTCTGAATATCTATTTTTGTATTTATTACAATTTATGGGAATTGCCCATTCATATTCTCTGCACAGATATTAAACTCTTTGTATTTTCATTGTGCATTCTTAGTAGAGCTTGTATAATTTAAGTCTTTACACACAATTTATTCATAATTTAAATATTTTTAAAAACCTATACAATTGCTGAAAAATCTCATGGTATATTTTACCATAAAAATATTTAAATATTATGTATGTTAACATGTATTTGTTTTAATAGTATCTGGGTTCCTAGTTTTGTTTGAGAAGGTCATCTCTGCCCCAATATTATAAAAGCAATCTGTTTGAGTCTATGATATTATTAACATATTACTTTTATTCATCAGTACTGTATTTAATATGACATAAAACATAAGTATATTATTTCCTTCCATATGGAAAACTGGATGTCTTAGTACCATAAATAAATGAATCATCCTTTGTTTTCCAAAATGGAGTTTCAGATTTTAAAATTTAATAAGTAAACATATATATTGTAAAATATATTAAGTAGCTACTCATTTTTACCAATCTCTGGCTGTTTTCAGATCAAAGCCATAATTGTGTGTTTTAGTCACTCTATGAATGTTTTAAATTTGAAAATGAAAATTTATTTTTTAAGGGTTTTTAACTTTTTTTTAATTTTAAAGATGTGAGGTACAATTCAGGGTGAGGTATACAAATGTTCATTATTCAGGTACCCTTGTTGATGAGGTGTGTCCCAACTCCCCTGGCAGTTTCCCGCTACTGCCAATCCCACCCCTTCTCCCTGGCAGTTTCATACTACTGCCAATCCCAGAAAATACAAATTTAAACAGAAACTCGTACAATTATATATTTCCTCTATAAGATCACATTTTTGTATCTTGTTTTTATTCATTTTTTTTTTTTTTAAATAGCATGTAGCCTGATTTTGTTCAGTTTTGTTTTATGGTAATCACCCAGTTTATGTCTTTAAACCATGAAATATAATCTACCTGCATTTATTGCAAATGATATTTTATTTGTTTGTTTATTCATTTGTTTATTTATTTAGAGCTAGAGTCTCACTCTATCGCCCAGGATGAAGGGCAGTGACATAATCACTGGTACCGCAGCCTCAAACTACTGGGCTCAAGTGATTCTTCTGTCTCAGCCTTCCATGTAGCTGGAACTACAAACACGCACCACCACGTCCAGCTAATTATTTTATTTATTGTAGAGACAAGGTCTTGCCAAGTTGCCCAGGCTGGTCTCAAACACCTGGGCTCAGGCAGTCCTCTCGCCTCTGCCTCACAAAATGCTGATATTACAGGCATGAGCCACTGTACCTGGTCCATTTATATTTATAATGTTGTCACTTCGTTCTTTTTCTCCTTAAATCTGACTGACTTTTTATTTCTTTATTTATTTGTTTAATTGTTTGAATTGGAGTCTCACTCTGTTATCCAGCTTGTAGTGCAGTGGCATTATAAACTCAACCTGTTGGGTTCAGGTGATCTTCCCATCTCAGCCTCCCGAGTAACTGGGATTACCAGGCCTGGGTATTTTTTAGTTTTTTAATTTCTGGAGAGATTTTGTAGAGATCTGTGTTGCCCAGACTGGTCTCAAACTCCTGGCGGCAAGCAGTCCTCCCACCTTGACCTGTCAATGTCGAGGGATTACAGGCATGAGCCACAGCGTTTGCCCTGTATTGCTTTTTGATGAAGATATTTGAAAAACTTGTTCTTCTTCCTTCATCTTTTCTACCCATAAACAACTAAGCTACTTTGCAATTGATTCACAGCTGTAATGTTAAAGTATTGCCAAGTGCTACTTATTCTTAGCTATATTCATTTGATTTCTTTGAAATGGGAATAAATCTTATAGTTTATGGCTTGTCACACTTTAAATTGAAAGATTATTTCTTTCTTAGGGTTATATAAAAATTAGTGTGTTACAATACAGAACTTTGATAAAAGAAACAAAGTATTATAATTTTTAAAATAATGTTTGCCTACCATATCAAGAGTTCTCACTTGGCACTTACGTAAAAATAGTTCCAGTTCCAGTTCAAATACGTGTGTGTGTGCAGGAAATAAGACAAAAAGAAAAAAAAAACAAGGAGAGGAAAAGAGAAAAAAACAAGTCATGTTTTGCTCATCCCTAGTTTCTGTTTTTCCTCATTGTCTAGAAGTTAGATATCAGTTCTGGTGTATTGGTTGGTTTCGAGAGAGACTTTTGCACAGATACCACCCATTATGTGAATGATCACTCACTGAACTGAATAGATGAAGGTACATTTTTTGACACAATGCCTTTATTAGTTTTCTATGGCTGTGGTACAAAATTAACACAAATTTAGTGATTTAAAACAATACAAATGTATTATTTTGTAGTTCTGGGAATGAGAGGATTGAAATTATATTACTGGATTACAATCAAGGTGTGGCCAGGGCTGCATCATTCCTGAAGCTCTGGGAGAGAATCCTTTTTCAGGTTCTAGAGGCTGCCCCATTCCTTAATTCGGGTCCCTTCCATCTTCAAACCCAGCCAACGCATCACATCACTCTTACCTCTGCTTGCAAGGCCACACCTTTTTCTCTGGTTCCCCTCCCTCCCTCTTTCACATATGAGGGCTCTTCTTGTTTAGATAATTCTAGATTATCTTCTCATCTCAATATCTGCAAAGTTTATTTTGTCAGTGAAATAACATATTTCCAGGTTCTAGGGATCGAGACTTGGATGTCTTTGGGGTTTAGGGTCATTATTTAGACCACCACGGTGCTTGAATAAGTGCACTCTTGCCACTTATTATGCAAAACTCAGGAATAGATTTAGATAATGTAGCCTCACTCACTCTCTAAACCTGTTATCGAATCCTTGCTGTTCAAACTCAGGAATGAACAGATTCAGACAGTTAAATATAGTTATATTTTTCTCCAGTGGGGTACTTATATGTCATCTTTGAGTTATTCACATGCTCAAATTACTTTCTCTCTCTGTGCTAAGTTAATGATATTTTTTTTATAAGAATAGAATTCTTCCTGCTTTCTGAGCACATGATCTCACTGTTTTCTGTCTTGTTGTGCATACTAATCAGATGACACTCTAATGCTTTTTTTTCTTTAAGGTAGGTTTTAATAATTTTGAAATTGTTCTTGAATTATTGTAATATTTTTTCTTTTTATTGAAAGTTCAGAAATTTTAATAAGTGTGTGTCTTTGATCTTTAATCCCTGTTAAATTCCAGTCATTCAAATTTGCAGACTCTCCAAACTGTATACATTTCTCATTTGATATGTTTAATTATTGCCTCTTTTTCATCTGCCTTATAGTTTTCCTTAGAATTTTAATCACTTTATATTTTTTCTCATTTCTTGCAGTAGGTAGGTAATCCAGGTTATTTATATAAGATTCCATAGCATCTATATTTTTCATCATTTATCCACTGAATTTTTTATTTAATAAATCACATTCTTTTAGATCTAGAAATCTGATTTTGTACAGAATTTACATTTCCCACAGTAATATCATTATTATCATTAGTATTATTTTTGCTAACTTATTTCAAGTTTATATTTCTCGCTTGGGTTTCCTGGCCCCAAGAAGAGAAAAAAAGTGGAAGAACAAGTTGATTGTCCCCAGTTTCTGAACTGGATTAGTACATAAACATCAGGGATGAGGGGGTCAAGAAAATTTCCTGTTTAGGGGGGCCTGAAAGATAAACTTTGGTACAAATACAGGAACAGTTTGCCTTTCGCTGTCTGTTTTACCAACACCATTAATCAGACCTGAGTGAGCCCCAGTGAGTCAACTAAGAAGTACTGCAAATGACCTTAAGTAACTCCATCCTCTAGCAAGAAGAATATTAATTAGAGCAAAAAAAAAAGACTAATTGTATGTGGGAAGGAAGGGCTGGGGGAGAACTGGATAAGTACACCCCAAAACTTGAAATAAATAATGATAATACACTATTTTATCTGGGAAGTGACCAAGCCCTCCTCAGAATCTGCTACTTTCCTATACTGATCTTTGGCTCGACACACTAAATTGAACACATCTCAGTGAGGTAGGCGTCAAATTACTCAAGACCCAATGTTTTCCATGCATATAGCTGCCTGGAGACCCCAAAAGTCCTTGGAGTAAGGAATAAAAAATAAATTGAAGTGGAAATAGAGGGAAGGAAAGCAAGGTCAGGTTACCACGTTCTTAGGATCCCTTTGATGCTGATCTTCGAATATTCATTAAGTGCTTCTTTTTTTCAAACCTGGACAACATTCTTGTTAAAAATAGTTCTCCAGTTGTAGACCCAACAGATTTTGGATATAGTCTTTTATTTATTTTTTATTTATTTATTTAGTTAGTTAGAACAACTCAGCAAAATAAAATTCCGGTTTATTGTTGGGCAACATTGTTTCGCACATACATCAAACAAGCCAAAAAAAAAAAATAATAAACGGCAACTTCATAGACAAAAAAGGAAAAAAAAGAAGCCTTTTATCTTTGGCCTTTTTAACCATCACATACAAACCAACTACTTATAGTACAGCTAAGTACATACACAAAAAAAGTTACTGGAATGCTAGGAATAAGATTGTTTTTTTGTTGTTGTTTTTGCTTTTTTACAAGGTTTTTTTTTCCTCCTTTGAGATTATAATGAACATGGTCACACCACAAGTAAAGTCAGAAGTAGGACAGAAAACGCTCTGGAGGCTGGTTTGGTCATCCGGCATCATTAAAAATGGCTGACCCCTCACAATATGTACAAAAATATAAAATGTAAATAAAAAATACAAACAAATTTCCTTTTTAAAGTACTTTTAAGAAAAAAAAAAGCAGGGCCTTGGAAGTTTTGGTTCTTTTTTCCTCCCCTGTTGCAAATTCTCATGGTTTTGGTGGGGTGGTGGAGAGCGCGTGTCAGCTGCGGGTGGCACTGCCCGCGATGCGTGGGCGGGCGGGCCTCTCTACTCCAAAGTGATCACGTTTAGATTCTGAGACGGGAAGTGGAGGGTGAATAGGTCACGGCGGCCTTTTTTTTTTTTAGTTTAACTTTTCCTTTTTTTGCTGTCTAGTCATCCTCATCGGTCTTCTGCTTCTTAGTATCAACATCGTCATCCTGGGCAGAGAAAGACTGTCAAGACCCCTCCAAGGACACCAACCCTACCCACCTAACTGCCTCAGCTCCTGTGATAGGGCTAAGACCCAACCCTGGTAAGTCCACAGCCTGCTAAGATACTTTGGGAACCTGGACCCAGGCCCTTTCTGGTATTGTTTTAGACAAGGGAATCCACACAGAACCACACAGTGTCCCCAACTACAAAGTCACAATCATTCCCTCCAACTACAATTTGGCTAGAAACAAGGAGGACATCCGGGATGTCAGGCCCCTCCCCCTCCTTGAGCCAAAACCTACCTCATCATCTTCAGCTGCCCGTTTGCCCGTAGCGGCCTCAGCTTCCTCATCTTCATCTCCATCCTCCTCCTCACCTGTAGAGAATTAAGGACCAGGTATAAACCACACCGCCCTCCTACTGTCCCCTTGGAAATCCCCCAGTAACAGATGTGTCAGTGGACGTTTCTGACCTGCCTCGGCTGTCTAACAGACCCGACAGGTCAGGGTATACCCACACCCATCTCACCCACCCATGCAGACATGTTTTAGAGTGAAGCTACCCGAGCAGCTGCAACAAGAGGCCAGCCCAACATATCAGTGGCTTTCAGTGTCACACAAGGACAGAGCATGTGAACAGGTGCAGGACATAGCTCCACTGGCCCCCAGGTATCATGGGCCCGACTCCAGGGGCCCAATTCATTCCCCTCTGCCAGGCAAGCCAGGAAAAGGTTCCTGAAAGGGGGGAGACAGATTAGACTTACCATCACCTTCTTCCTCCTCCTCCTCCTCCTCTCCACCTTCTTCCTCTTCTTCATCTACCTCATTGTCAGCCTCCTGCTCCCCATTTTCCTCATTCTCCTCGGCAGAAAACACACCAGGTCGTTAACCAGCAGATCCAAAGCTGGACAGAGTATCACTCCTGACCCCCCAATCCCTCCCTCCAGCGGCTTCTACAGCCCCAGGCCACCTATGAGACTGTGGGGAGCCTCGGCACAAGAACTGCCAAGGCCTTGGGCTCCTTTCCCACCCCGGGCTAAGCCCAACGTTACAGCAGGAAAAACTTCTCAAGATGGGAGCTGCCAGGGGTCAGGAGCAATGAGGACACTCACAGCATTCCCATTAGCAGGGGCGTCTCTTCCATTTTCCGCCTCCTCCACAACTTCCTTCTTCTCCTTTAAGTCCTTCAAAAGGGAAGAGAGAACCAGTAAGTCTTCCGAACAACCCCCGGCAGTTAAAAGGGCTAAGAACTAGTTATGCATGTTAGAGCATCTGCATGTCCAAAGTTAGAGGTGCCTGTGACATGGGCTGGGCTGACAGAAGGCCGCAAGAGTGTCTGCGATCGATTTCCTATTATTTCCCAACCCTTGAAGACACACTCTACAATGGGCCCATGTGGTAGCTCCCACTACTCCCTCAAGCTTCTTAGGAAAAGAGCCATGTGGCACCGCAGCCCCAAACCTGTCGGGCCGGGCAGACAAGCCCCGGGACACTCACACGCCCATCACATACTGTTTCCAACTAGAGGGAGCTCCGCCCCGCCAACCCCTTCTTGGAAGGCAGCAGATCAGTTCCATAAATAAGGCAGCGAAGGGAGGGGCCTGCATCGGCGGGAGCGCTCCCAGCGGCAGACTGGC
>CAUYQG010158213.1:0-23330 GCA_963574415.1 Tarsius wallacei | reverse complement strand
CGAGACCCGCCTGGGCAACTTGGCGAGACCTCATCTCTACAGTAAATCAAAAAAACTAGCCAGGCATGGTAGCACGTGCCTGTAGTTCCAGCTACTTGGAAGGCTGAGGCAGAAGGATCGCTGGAGCCCAGCAGGTCAAGGCTGCGGTGGCCAGGAGCTGCACTCCAGTCTGGGCGACAGAGTAAGACTCCAACTCAAAAAAAACCCAAAAAGCAAACAAAGAAACAACAACAACAAAAAAAAGCAAGACTACTACCCAGAAACTACCTTCTACCTAGCTACCAAAGACAGGTGAATTAACAAAGTAATTTATGCCCTGGCTAAATTGCCTTCATATCTATCCCAGGTGAAGATGTACCAACTTTTCTACTTCAGACTTACTGAATTTCCAGTAAGACAGCTCATACAATCTGTATGTATATTAGACAACGGTGATATTTTGGGTACCATCTCTTTATTTGTGCCTCCTAATCACTTAGGACAATATTACTAAATTGTTGCCACTAGTGACAACAAAGTCACATCCTTCTGACTGCCCCCTTAGGATCTGCTGGAGTTCATATCATCTCCCAAGTTGATTAAATATATATATATATATATATATATATATGGATTCCAGATATCACCATAGAGAGAGCGAGCATGAAAAGTGACAATTTCTATTGCATCAGTTCACTTCATAACGTAAAAACATCAGTAAAGTGACAGTGACAAAACAGTGAGATGTGGCAGATACCTATGAAGGAGCAAAAGAGCAAAATGCCTAGAAACTACTAAGAAGAGTTGGAATTGAAGAAAAGAGTATAATGGTGGGTAGACCAGTTGCAAAAGTAAAAGCTTTTAAGTAAAGTTTGTAAATAAAAATCACCTTGTAGAACCAAATATGTTACAGAATGAATGTAGAAGAATATAGAAAGGTTTGGAACCATTTTGTCTTCTGGCCTATTCCTTTGGCACAGGAAATCCTTTCTCTCTTCTTTTATGGATCACTGGTAACAGATCCCAGAACTCATATGCACGGCATATTTTAAATGAGAGATTCATTGTTGCATATATCAAAAGTGAAAGTGCATCAAAATCAGATTCTTTGTTATGCAAAAAAGTGATAGTTGACATCTATCTTATTTTGTAGAGGTACAAGAAAAAAATACCTAATCAGTTTATATCTCTACCTTTCCTAGTACCTTTGACATCTTTATAAAATTATTTTAACACAATTTACTGAGTGGAAATTTCTAGCACACACATTTATTCTCCTGTACTGTTCCAATACTTCACCACATTCCATACAATGTTTCTTGCTATTCTTGGCTCTATATTACCTTTCCAGATTTTATTGTTCTAATTGTATGGACCTACCTACCTATGTTCTCCTTACAATGAAACAAACAATGTTTGGTTGGATGTGGTGGCTCACACCTGTAATCTCAGCATTTTGGGAGGCAGAGGCAAGAGGATTGTCTGAACAGAAGGGTTCAAGACCAGCCTGGGCAACTTGATGAGGCTTCATCTCTACAATAAATAAAAAAATCAGCTGGGTGTGGTGGCACGTGCCTGTAGTTCCAGCAACTTGGAAGGCTGAGGTAGAAGGATCGCCTGAGCACAGCTGGTCAAGGCTGTGGTGATCATGAGCATGCCACTGCACTGTAGCCTGGGCGACAGAGTGAAACTAGTCTAAAAAAAAAAAAGACACACAGATACAATTTCTGAATAACTCATCTCCCACTTTTCCACTTTCTCTGCTTTGCATTTACCTCATGATGTCTCTGCATAGTAGAAACATTTTATACTATTGGTGATTAAAATTAAAAGGCACTATTGCTGGGCACGGTGGCTCACGCCTATAATCTCTGCACTTTGGGAGGCCAAGGTGAGAGGATTGCCTGGAGCCTATGGGTTTCAGACCAGCCCGGGCAACTTGGCGAGACCTTATCTCTACAATAAATAAATAAATAAATAAATAAAAAGTAGCCAGGTGTGGTGGTGCATGCTTGTAGTTCTAGCCACTTGGAAGGCTGAAGTGGAAGGATTGCCCGAGCTTAGCAGGTCAAGGCTGTGGTGGCCGTGAGCAGCATGCTACTGCACTCTAGCCTGGGTGACAGAGTGAGACTCCTACTCAAAAAAATAAATAAATAAATAAATAAAAGGCACTGTTAAAACTGGTAAGAATTTGGGCCAGGCATGATGGCTCAAGCCTGTAATCCCAGCACTTAGGGCGGCCAAGGTGAGAGGATTGCCTGATCCCAGGGGTTTGGGACCAGCCTGGGCAACTTGGCAAGACCTCATCTCTACAATAAATAAATAAATAAATAAATTAGCTGGGCATGGTGGTACATTCCTGTAGTTCCAGCTACTTGGAAGACTGAGAAGGAAGGATCACCTGAGCCCAGCAGGTCGAGGCTGTGGTGGCCAAGAGTGTGACACTGCACTCCAGCCTGGACAAAAGAGCCTCCAACTAAAAAAACATCCTGCTAAGAATTTAAATATGAAACACAGTTTGTAGAAGAGATGCATTGCTAGTGAATGTTGTGGTTCAAAGCAATTGTGTTATTTGGGCTTCAATTTGGGTTCGTTTGTTTTGGTTATTCCCAAATCAAAGGAAATATGAATCCAGAATATCAGGAAGAATTTGAAATAAATCTAAACATGTGAGATAACTTCTGGTGAAGAAGCCCTGGTCTGGAAACCCAGAAAAAATTAAGCAACAAATAAGCCAAAAGGGAAACCTAAACAGATTTTTTTTCTGCTTATTAAAAAAAAAAACCCACAGGAAATGTTATTTTCAAGAAATTAATAAAAACAGAACAGAAGATATGGAGATGGCAAGCAAGCACATGAAAAGATGTTCAACAACATTAGTCATTAGCGAAAATCAAATAAAAACCACAATAAGATACCATATATGCCTATACAAATGGTTAAAATAAATATTGTAATTTTGTGTCACATCAAATGCTGATGAGGGAGCAAAGCAACAGGACCACTCATATATTGCTAGTGGGGATGCAAAATGGTACAGCTACTCTGAAACACAGTATGGCAGTATTATATAAAACCAAACATGCAACTACCATGCAAAATAACAATTGGACTCTTGGGCATGTAACCCAGAAAAATGAAAACTTATGTTCACACAAAAACCTATGAAATAATGTTCATAAAAGTTTTAATAATAATGTGCATAATAGCTCTATACTGAAAACAACCCAGCTGTCCTTCAACATGTGTATGGTCAAATAAAACTTGGTACGTCATACCATGAAAACCTCCTCACCCACAAAAAGGAATAAACTATTGGCACATGCAACAACCTACACACCTCTACAGAATGATGTTAGGTGAAAAAAAAAAGCCAATCCCACAATGTTTTCATGATTCAAATTACATAACATTCTTGAAATGACAGAATTATAGAGATAGACAGCAAATTAGTGGTTGTCTGAAGTTAAGAATGAAGGGTAGAGAGAGCACAGTTCTTTTACTGAGGCCAGAAAAGAGTACATAATAGGTGACTAATGCACAGTCACTCTTGATGATGATAGTACACTTCCCCACGTACTGTGCCAGATGCTTTATTACAACATGATTAACTTTACAGCATCCTGAAAGGCTCACATTTTATTTCCTAGTTTTAGACAAGGAAGATGTGCTCAAAGATACAAAGTAATCTGCCAAGTTACATAATGGATTTTCCTGTGGTCTTCAGAGTGAGAACTTGGAGTTAGAAAATAAGAGCTTTTATTTATGTATTATGCAATTAGAATGAATAGTGGCACCTGAATTAGAACTTAGATCCAGTTAGCAATCAAGCCCACACTATTTTTGTTATACCAAAAAATCCACCACTATACACTTAGGATAGCAAAACTGTAAGTGATGCTTCACTTAAGATTCTTAGACATAAAGCATTTTAAATGTCAACTTCACTAACAACAACAACGCAGATTGCTTTTCCAATGCAATACAATACATGGTGGGAGCCGAAGATACATTCACATTGGTTACTAATCCAATAACCCATTAATAGTGCTAGTTCAAAGTCCTACTTAAGGAAAAAAAAATGGAAAAAAGGTTAAAGCATCCTGAGATTTTTTTAAATACCAAAGTCCCTTTTATTGACTTGAGCATGTTAGAAAAAACATAGCTTGCTTTCTTAATTCGTCACGATCCAATCAGGAAATACCATGGAGTAACATGAACAGAACATAATTTCTGAAAGTAATTTGAACACAAGAGCATATCCTGAGAGGGAACAGCCACTGTCCCAGGAAGCAACATCACTGGGAAGGGCTCAAGGGCAGGACCAACCACCTGGAAATCCTCCCTCTGAAGTGTTGGGAACCCTGTCTGCAGGGTGGTGCCATTGATATTCACTGAGAAGCCCCCTGAGAGGGTGCTGATGGAAATGGAGGAAGGAGGTGCCCCACTTGGCAGTCATCTGCTGAGTCACTACCTGAAGGAGCACTGAGGATGCTGACCAACAGAACAGACTACCAGGCATTCCAGTACAAAAGGGTGTGCTGCAGACACCTGACAAAACAAGGATATTGGAATGAAGAAGCACCTTCATCCAGCAGCGTCCCTCCTAAGCCCTCTACTGACACAGTTGAGCATCACACTCCTTACAAAAGAAATACTCAAAAGGTTCAGCCCCATTATCACAGAGCAGATAATAAAGGCTGGATTTGGAGCTGAGTGGCATTACATTGATAACTCCGTAAACAAATTATACATAAACACAGAATAATTGCTTATTCATTGCTCATTTCCCAACTGTTTCAATACCCTAAGTAGTCCAGAGTGGTCATTTTCTCTCCTGCCCGTATTCTCTGCTAAATCTCACTGACCCCTGATGTAGTCTGTAAACACACAAAAGGCTTGTTGAACTGAGTTAAAATATACCACAGCCTAAAGACTTTGAATGACTCAGGCCATTCCAGATTTTTAAATATACTTTTTTACTTTAATGTGAGGTTACCAGAGGTTCTATCTGTGGGACACTGAATTTTTAGCTATTTTCCCATGGGGATATGGATTAAAATTTCAACCTGAAATACAGAACAAAGTATACTCATTTATAAAATACACTTTTGTACTTGTATACATCAAGGAGGATACTTCTCCATCTGTACCTCCTTTTTCAGCAAAGGACTGAAATAATTTGTATAAGGTGAAACCAAAAAGAAAAAAAAAAATCACTGCTATTTTTCATCCTAAATTTTTACTTTCAAGATATATAGTTATAGATCCAAAGGAAATCCTCTGAATATATAAAATGTATCTTATAAATTAAATTTAAAATACATCAAAGAATATGATAACATCTCCATGACCTCCACCTAAAACTGCCAATTGCTATCATTCAGCATTTTGTGTTTCAATAAAACCACATAAGTTTACATTTCCTAGATTCCTCTCTGATGCCCCAACCTACACCCATACCCATTACTAGGAGTACACAATATTCTGGATTTAAAGCATACCCTAACAGTGTGGTGGGATGGTTTTATTTTTATCAGACAAGCATTTCTGTCAATAAGCAATATGTAATGATGTGTGATATGTTATTTTTAATTTTTTAAAAATAGTATTCTGAAATTGCTTTTATCACTCAACATTACATTTTTGAGGGCTTTCCATTTGGAAGTACAAATCTAGTTCACAAGATTCAAGTACTGTACACAGTTAATGATTCTGTCAAAATATTTCTCTAATCTCCTATTAGTATATGTTAGGTGACTTACATGTTTTTATTATTTGTTTAAAGGGGCAGTTATCATTTATAGGCCTCCTTGGGCAAATATGAAACATTTTATCAATGATATATACAGTCATGCACCATACAAATACATTTTGATCAATACCAGACAGCATGTATGATGATGGCCCCAAAGTTTAAAATGGAAGTGAAATACTCTGCCATCTAATGATAACATAATGGGGCAATGTATTGCTCATGTGGTGTTTGTGGTGATGTTGATGTAAACAAACCTACGGCACTGCCAGTTGTATAAAAGTATAGCACATAGTTATATATACTATGTATTACCTATAATGACAAATGACTACACTACTGGTTTCTATATTTACTATACTATACTTTTAATCATTATTTTAGAGTGTACTCCTCAACTTATTAAAAAAAAAAAAGGCTAAGCCACGTTTCCTGGCTTTGGCCCCCTTCCTTACCTTGGGGAGGTGAATCTCCTCTCTCTCTCTCTCTCTCTAATTTACTTTCTAAATAAACTATATTTTCTAATTTAAAAAAAAAGTCACCAGAAAAATAGCCTCAAATAGGTCCTTCAAGAGATATTCCAGGAGAAGGCATTGTTATCACAGGAGATGACAGCTCCATCCTGCTATCATCCCTGAAGACCCTCCAATAGGACAAGATATGGAAATGAAAGACAATGGTATTGATGATCCTGACCTTGTGGAAACCTAGGTTAATGTGTGTGTTTGTGTCTTAGTCTTTAACAACAACAAAAAGTTTAAAAAGTAAGAAAGAAAAAAAAATTTTAAAGTAGAAAAACCTTACAGAATAAGGATTAAAAAATGTTTTTGTATAGCTGTAGAATGTGTTTGTCTTAAGCTAAGTGTTATCACAAGAGTCAAAAAGTTTAAGAAGATTTAAAAGTTTATATTCACCATTTTGTATCTTTTATATTGTATTTTTACCAGCCTTTTCTATGTTTAGATACAAATATACTTACCATTATGCTACAATTGCCTACAGTGTTCAGTTGAGCAACAAGCTACAGGTTTGTAGCCCAGGAACAATAGGCTATACAATATAGCCTAGGGGTGTAGGAGGCTCTACCATTTAGGTTTGTGTAAGTACACTCTGTGATGTTCGCAAAACAACGACATCACAGAATGTATCCCCATTTCTTAGAATGTATCCCCATCGTTGAGCAGCACATGACTGTACCTCAATGGATAATCACTGGATATAGAATATGCACACTATTAATATTTCTACATAATGCCAAACTGCTATTATAATGACTGTACCAATTTACACCAAATAAAATTTTATTTTTTAAGCAGCAAACTGAATTAGACACACTGACCCCAATTTGTATTAAATAGGCGTGCAATGACTTGATTTTGAATTTGATTAGAACTACTGCAGCAGAAGAAGCCATTTAGTCTACCAGTAAAAATAAAGACTACCGATTGGAAAATGCTCTGGAGCAGAGGATATCAGTTGGAAAGTGGACCCTGGATGAAGACAGGCCATCCTCTTAATTTCCTCTCCTAGCTGCCACCTGCAATAAATCTTTGGCAACTTATGTCTTCCAAACCTGTCCTCACTTTTGACTGGAATGTGTAGAATCTTTCAGCCTCAGGGTATTCTTTTTAGTCAATGTGCCTTATTTTTCTTGACAAAAGGCCTGATGTTATTAGCTACTGGCATGATTCAACATACTAACTCTCCCAATATATTTTATGTATCCATTAATTCATTTGTAGGCACAACTAAAGCCAGAAGTACAGCAAAACTCAGACACGGTTTCAACCTTTAAGGAATCTACCGTCTAATACTATGCTATACAACAAGGTAGCCACCAGCCATATGTGGTACTGAGCATAAAAAATGCAGCTACTCTCAACTGAGATGTGCTATAAATGTAAAAAAAACACTAAATGTTGAAGACTTAGGATAAAAAGAATACAAAATATATCATTAATAATTGTATATTGGTTATGTGTTGAAATGATAATACTCTATGTTAGGTTAGATAAAATAGTATCAAAATTAATTTCTACTACTTCTTCTTACTTTTTTTAATGTGGCTACAATAGGATTTAAATTTATTTATGTGAGTTGCCTTATATTTTATTAACCAGCTCTGGTCAAGAAGGTATGAAAGACAAGTGTGATAACACAGTGAGATAATTCCTAGGGTGGAGTAAGTAAAAAGTTCTCTGGGGTCATGAAGAAAGGACAAAGTCAACTCAGCTTTGGGGACAAAAGAAAGCAAACCACAGTGACTGAGACCACAAATAATAAAAATAGCAATAAGTTGTATTATTTTTTAAAAGTATGAGTTAACTAGGTGGGAAAAAAGGGGAATGAAATAATTCTAGGCAGAAGCCCGGAAGCAAAAGAAAGTCAAAACTAGGCAGATTAGCCAAAACTAAGCTAGATCAGTCACACTGGCCTTGTTACTCCTGGCAAATAATAACAATAATCATTTTTGTCTTATTTCTTTTCTAAAAGAACTTTAGGCAACTGCAACAAAAACAATGATACACAGAAAGTAATTTGTAACCATTTATCCATATCATACTATCATCTACCATAAGAATCACCAAATCTAAAATATAAGTAACACACAAGAAAAAACAAATGCATATATGGCACTAGTATACCCCAAAAGAAGTTGATGAAGTATTTTACAACCTTCTGGGCTCTTGCACCAGTCTTGACTCAAACCTACAAGAGAACAGTAGAGTCCTCATATTTCAGCAAATTAAATATATATATTAGAGCTAGCTTTTCTCTGATTTAGAGCCTAAAGCTTCTTGAATTTTTTGCATCATGCATTTGTTAATTGTGAAATGAAAGGAATGCAAAATTAGAATTACAATTAACCCACCTGGTGAGTGATACAGTAAGTGACATAAAGACAAAAATGCCTTTTATTTACTCTAGTCCTATATGAAACATCAAGTGTCACTAAGAAACACTTACTCTTGAGTGTAAAGAAATTAAGAAAAACATCAGTAGAAAACGGGGTGTACTGGGGTTTGTTGTGAGATGATCATTTTTAACAAGTCTTTAAAAACAATTAATTTTAACAGCTGGAACCTACATTTTGGTCATGTTAAAGAAATGCTGCTGGTGCTGTTTGCAAGCATGATGAATGGAGAGCAGCTTGCAAGTATGATGGATATAAATAAATATTTCCTTATGTAAAGTGTGTTTCATCGTTGTGTTCATAAATCTGAAACAATTATAAGTACTGCTGGCATCACGTGCTATTAGCCATTTTCACTGAATTGCAGGTAATGGGTTTTCTTTTTTCTATTTGTCTCTGTCCCCGCTTTTTGGCTGTAGTACATTGGAAAATAACTTTTGATATTTGATGACAGAAACTAAAATAGCTCTCTTCTCCCCCACTGTGTTTATAACTATGTGTTTATAACAATTATACCTTTGATCTTTGAAACTTAAAAAGCAATGCTAAGTTGGTAACACTAAGTAGAAGTCAACAATAAAAGGAAGTCAGTGCCTCCGGAAGGAATGGAGGTCAGTAAAATTCAGTCCTATTCTTTTGAAAGGATGCATCCAAGCTTGTTTTAATAATTCATAACATGTTCAATCTCATAAATGCACAGAGAAGTACAAGGTAGCCCAGAGAAATGAAATGAGATGGAGATATTGATACTGACAATGTTTTTAATAAATGCAATACCAAAGTATGCCCTCCAAACAAACAAGCCTCACAGCACAGTACAGCCCTACTTGTTCACAGTTAACCACCCAGAAACCTAAACCATAGACAGTGAAATCCAGTCCTCAAGGAAAACAATTAGCAATGAGAAGGAAAATCACCAGGCAACGAAAAGAAGGATGAAAGCCACAAAGTCAAATCATAGTAACTCTGAGGAAGGGTTTGGTTGGCTGAAAGAAATTTGCAGAAAGATATAAAGAAAACAAAAGGCTTGTTTAAGGCAGTAGAGAGAGGTCTCTGTCCTTTCTCTATTCCAAAACAACAAAATGAAAAATAGAAATGGAAATTCCATTTATGAGACTAGGCAAAATCTACCATCTCAATCACAATATATGTAAAAGAGCTGCCAAAGACAGTGAAACTTAAGCAAGGCTTTAGGAAGATGCTGAGGAGGTCTCTGCTACAGATTCAGATACAAAAATCAATGCAGGAAACACTGCCTCTGAGCCAAGGTAGAAAAGGTAGAAAAGAGTGAACTTGCACAGCCTCAGGGCTGCCAGAGCACAGCAGAAACCAGGATAAGTCAAACACTCTCCAGCATACACTCCTTCGCCACTGAGAATTCATGCTACTTCTTCTCTTCCAGCCCCCACATAGACCTGTTTGAAATCAGAAGTCCAGAAGGAATTCAATTTATTCCAAGATCAGTAAAAAAAGGACTAGCACAGGATCTAGAATAGGCAAAGATGTTACAGGATAGAGTGAAGGCGGGAAAGAAAAGAGGGAGAGAAGAAAAGGGAAGATGGGACAGAAGAGAAAATGATAAAAAGTAAACAGGAAAAACAGATGAGAAAATGTCACCAGATCAATGTTGCCACCAAGCAAATAAGAATAATGAGTAGAAATATCACTGAACCTCAAAGAACTTCATGAAAAAGCAAAATCATTCAAAGGAGATACAACACAAGAGCTCTTGAAAGATAATTACAAGCCTGCAGAGCACATTTTAAAAAATTAAATCTAAACAAAAAGCTGCTCAAAACAGAAAAAGCATCACTGAAAATCCATTAAAGGCATGAAAGACAAAAATGGAGAAATGAACAAAAGGAAATGGAAATTAACAATTAATTAGATAAGACTGAACGAGAATAAGAAATTAAAGAGTAATAACAAGTACATGTGTCTAACTGCTTCTGCAGGAACACAGAACAAATTAAAGACATTTCCAGAACCAGCAGACTTAAACCTATAGTCAGAGAGGGCACACATGTCAGAATACACCAACAGAACGACAACACCAAACTGGGTCTAATTAAAACTGCTGGAACTTAAAAACCCAAAACTATTTTTTAGTGGAAAAAAAAAAAGCCAACCTAGAGTTCTCCTCAGAAACATTCACTGTACTTAAGCAATTAAAAAGTTTCCTATGAAGTCCTTAGCAAATGAAAGCATATTGAGTAAAACTGCTGTTAAAGAAAACAAAAGCTTAAAGGAAACAAATACCAATTTTTAAATATTTAAAGACCTATAAAATTCATTTATATGAATTTATTATTAAAAAAAAAACCTACCAGAAGAAAAGCTTTAATATATAAAAAGTTACATAGAAACGCTGCCTCCCACTTCAAAGCCTTTGTAGCTGCTGCCTCTACCTGAAGACACGTTTACTAATCCCACGGCACCCTCCCCCACACACACCTCTTACACTACACCATGGCCCTTCTTCCTTTCATCAAGAATTCAACCAAACATCAGGATTTCCTTAAGATCTTCTCTGATGCCACTTTTCTGAACATGCATCTCTTCTGCATTCCTTATAAACTGCTCAACTATATGCTGTAAATAATACACCTAAAAATAAAATATTACTCTAAAAGACTGAAAGTGGGCAAAAGCATATCTTGTAAATGAAAACAAAAAGAAAGCAAGAGTCATACATCACTAGTAAAAAAATCTCATTTCCCTTTCTCAATCCAAGAAAATAAAGGATAAAGAAAAAATGCTGGGTGTGGTGGCTCACATCTGTAATCCTAGCACTTTTGGAGGCTGAGACTGAGGATTGTCTGAGCCCAGGAGTTCAAGACCAATAATTCTGGCCCTGGACAACTTGGCAAGACCTCATCTCCACAATAAATCTAAATACTAGCCAGGCATGGTGGCTCACGCCTGTAGTTCCATCTACTTTGGAAGGCTAAGGCAGAAGGACCGCCTGGGCCCAGCAGGTTGAGGCTGTGTAGCTGTGATCATGCCACTGCACTCCAGCCTGGGAGACAGAGTGAGAGGACAAAACACACACACACACACACACACACACACACACACACACACACACACACACAAGAAAGAAAGGAAGGAAGGAAGTCAGTCAGTCACTTGGGCAAGATCAGGTGAAGAGGAAGGGTGGGCATGGGGGTCATGCCGTTTTTGTCAAAAACCATGCTGAACCCTCAGTGTGGTATGGACAGGTGCCCTCATAAATTACCCATCATAAAACGGACAAACGTATCGAAAGAACCTCTAAAGAAAATTCACCAAAGCCTAATGCAGCCTCTCATAGCACTAGCTGGTACACTGATGCTGATGGGTTCGTAAAACACTTACCTGGCCCAGAAGGCCTGTACTACGAGGGAACCCACCCTACAAAATATAAGTCCAGGTTTTTTTTAGCTCCCCCATTTATATATACATATACACACACATACATACATACTATTGATGACTGAAGTATTTCCTCAATCAATATGTTTTGTGGCCTAATAAATGCTTGATAATGTGTAGATGGGAGAATACTGTTTCATTAATAGTTCAATAATGCTTACCTCCATGTAATATAAAATAATGTCAGAATTCAGGCTACTCAAAAAGTATAAACACATTCTACTGTCAGAGGTGTGCCGAGTTCTACTTGGGTGAAGCAAATTTAATGTCTGTCAGCAATAAGGAGGCTACCAAAGCTAATGTTGTATAAGTCAATGGTCAGAGTGGTTCAGCACACTTGCTTGGCGAGAATTACCTGGAGTACCAGTTAAAAATGACAACTCCAGGGCCCTCCCCTGGGAGAGTCTCAGAATAACATGCCACAAGTGAATCTTAATAAAAGGGAAAACAGGAACACTATACTAGAATATGTAAAATCTCAGAATACATAATTACAGAAAACACTTCACTTCATGAAGTTTGCATAAAGACCTTTCAAATCTGTTAACAAATAAAATGCAGATATTCCCTGTACCTGGAACTCTGTTATAAATCCAAAAAAAAGGGAAGCCTGGGTAGATATATATATATACAAATATTCAGAGTCCACTTGATGATATTAAGGAATCTAAGAAAGCTATCCAGGAAAAAGAGAATAATTTCAACAAACTTCTTGCAGCTGGGCATCATTTTGGAAACAATTCTGCTCTTTTCCTGTTTGAACAGCAAGTTGTATACTTAAAATATGAACACTCTATTCTAATTATGAAAGGAAAATGTTTGCTCATTTAACATGGTCTTTAAAACCTTTATGTTTTCTACTTAGAATTCTTAGTTTAGATTTTTGTCCAATAGACTACAGTGATGATGAAAATGTTCAATATTTGTGCTGTCCAAAACAGGCATTTCTAACCACATGTGGCTGTTGAGCAGTTAAGAAGACTAAGGAACTGAATTTCAAATTTTATTTAAATTTAATTAACTTAAATTTAAATTGGCATGTGATTAGTGATACTATATTCCAAACCGCACAGATCCAGAAAATAAAGTGGTTATAAATCTAAAAGTTTATTTTTGTTCAAGATCAAGGGTAAGATCATTTTGAAAGCCTACTGCTTTACAAAATTAAAGTGGATTGCCAGTAGGATAGCATGACCAGCAAGGAATGCAAAATTATCAAAATCACCACTACTATTATCAACAGCTTAAATCTTTTAATAATATAGTCTCTTTTTAGTAGCCAAGAGTTATATCTGATCTTTTAAAGATTTTTACTAGTTTTCTTCCTCCTTTTCTTTTTAAACAACAAGAGAAGTAGTAGAACATATCTGAAATATTAGTGTCATTCTTTTTTTTTTTTGAGTTGGAGTCTCACTCTGTCGCTCAGACTGGAGTGTAGTGGCCGCTCCCGGACACCACAGCCTCGACCTGCTGGGCTCTGGCGATCCTTCCACCTCAGCCTTCCAAGTAGCTGGAACTACAGGCACACGCTACCACACCCGGCTAATTTTTTTATTTATTGTAGAGATGAGGCCTCGCCTCATCTCGAACCCGCGGGCTCAGACAATCCACTCACCTCAGCCTCCCAAAGCGCGGATTACAGGCTGAGCTACCAAGCCTGGCTTAGTGTCATTCTTAACAGCAAAAACGGCCACATGATTTTCCACTCCAACTTCTGGGCTCTCCCTCCATTTTTTTTTCCTCCTTTTTAAAATTTCAGCATATCTTTTCCTTTACTTTTTGAAAACCCAATAACCATTTTCTCAGTCTTCCCCTCCTGGCTAAAAACTACTCTTACCACTCACTGTATTTTTTTTTTTCTTTTCATATGCTCATTTTACATTTGTCTTTCTCTTGGCTGGCTCTCCCTACTGCTGTCCTTACTTTTCAATTCCTCTCCCTCTCCTTCTCTTATTTTTCTGAGGAAGAAAATCTAAAGCTTTGCTACTCATTTAATGAGCTTAATATTTTAAAAAGTCTTTTAAATGGGTTTAATCAATCTCAGAACCTCCTTTTCTCCTCCTGCTTGAATAAGGAGACTTGGGTTTAGAGGTTGAGGAGGATCACGAACCACTCACAACACTCATAAGCATCAGCACCTTCATCAACACAAGAGGCCTAGGAGGAGGTAGGAGAACGAGGAGGTGGACAATATAAGGACACTAACAGCCTCTCCCTCTTTATTCACCTTTATAAGAAGCAAAAGGCATATTAACTGGCACAATGATTAGAAGCAAATGCAACAGGGAAAGGGAAAAAGTCCTCAAAAAAAAAAAAAAAGACAAAAGAATATACATTATAATAAAAAATAGATGGCTAGTCAAAATAGTTCAAGCATATATCATAAAGAAGACTTTTAATCAACAGATATATGTGAAGAACGCACCATGAATCCAAGACTATTTTGAAAAGTCCTGGCACCCAAGAAGGTAATTATCCAACTGAGACATAAACAATTAAAAGATAATCCAAGAAGGAAGTAAAACCAAAGACCGCATTTATTCACACTTTTAAAGATTCTGAAAACGGAAAAATAAGCATAGGCCTGAAGTCATCAAGACAGATTTGACAGGAGAGGAAGAAGAAAAGCTGGAATTTGATGGAAAAGGTACACTATCGATCAAAAAAGAGAGGACAGATTTATAAACTGAGCAAAGAGTGTACGTCAAAGCAGAGAGCCAAGAATGAGCACGACCCAGCACATAGGAAGAGGATTCAGGAGAGCAGCCTAAAGGTTTACGTAGGTAAATTGAAAGAGATGAGGTTATGAAAAGGTGAGCCTGCAGAAGAAATTGAGTATCAGAAAAAGGAATGTAAATGGGATGGAATAAACACTGTATTTACTGCAAAGGGATAAGGTTCTCGAGAGTTGGGAAGGGCAGTCAGAGAGATGAACTGCAATGAAAAAAATATAATCACAGAAAATAGCTTGAGAGACTTACAATAATTAGTGAAATAAGTGGCAGCACTGGAGATACAAAGTTAAAAGTGAATTAAAGAGACATTTAAAGAATGAAAAATCAATAAAGTTTGAAGACATATCAGAAAGGAGAGAAGGAAGAAAAGGAAGCATTAAAGGTGACACAATGTTTCTATCTTGAAAAGCAGAATGAAAGATTGGTGGCACGTTTGATCACAACATCTAAAACACATAAAAACTCCATCTGTTTTCACATCTTTCCCAGGCATCTGGCCTAATCATGCATTCCAGATGAGACGCCCCAGCATTTTCCAATATAAGAAGCTTAAGTATATTATGGTAATATTAAGTGCAACCACAAAACAAAGACTAGGAATTTTTTTTTCAAATAATGTCCTTATTTATGGATGAAAATGACATGCTATCTCACATATGCTTTTGAATAATCCAATGGCGAAAAGTAAAAGGAAGTAAAACTGACCATGAGTTAGCAATTGTTGAAGATGAATGCTCATTAAACTATGCTCTCCACTTAAAAACCTCCTCACTACTCTTATTTATTTACATGAATCTAATGATTCATTGAGCACTTCCTTTTAACGAAAATTACTGTAAAATCTGACAATGCAATTTGTAACTAATTTTGACTAAAAACAGGCAAGTCTAACATATTATAGCCATCACTAAATGTGACTGCAAAAAATATATTAAAAAACAAACTGAAAACCCTTACTTTATTCTACACTGCCCTTTCATGAACCAGTATACTTCAGTTGAAGAATTAATAAACAGAAAAAAATTATTCAAATGCTAAATTTTTAAAAAGGAATTCATAGATTAATAGATCAGGCATAGTGGTTCAGGTCTGTAATCTCAGCACTTTGGGAGGATGGGGTGAGAAGACTGCTTGAGCCCAGGAGTTCGAGACCAGCCTGAGCAACATAGTGAGTCCTTATCTCTACAAAAAATAAAAACAAAATTAGCCAGGTGTGGTGGCACACACCTGAAGTCCCAGCTACTCAGGCGGCTGAGGCAGAAGAATTGCCTAAGTCCAGGAGGTCGAGGCTGCGATGAGCCGTGATCGTGCCACTTCATTCCAGCCTGGGCAAAAGAATGAAGTACCAACTCAAAAAACAAAATAAATAAAGAAAATATATTCATAGATTAATATCCACAAGACAAGAACAGTAAAATTGGTTTTATAGTCAGGTACTATACATACTGTATAGTACTTTGAATCAAACACATTTAGGAAAGTTCACACGTTAGGTAGCTGTATGTCTTTAAATATTAACTGATGTAAATATTTCAACTTTTGTCATTGTATCCTAATAAAAATGTGACATATAATCGAGAGCGTGAATACCAGGTGTTAATTATTAAACTATAGCTCAGTTTCAGCTATAGGTCATCTTAAACTGTAATTGAGACAATTGTCCTTAATGAAGTGTAAATAGTTAACTGAGGTCTTGAGATAATTTTTTTTAAAATAGACTTTTAATATATTTGCATTGCTAGAGCATTTGCTTTCCTAGAATTGTTTTTGGATGCACAGCATGATGTGCTTAAGTTTTTAGGGTGCTGGACATACGAGGTCCCAAGCATGTACCCACTGCTAAAAATTTAAGCTCTAAAGCCTAAGGATCCAAAGTCTCTAAGGCCTGAAAAGTGCTTTATCACGTTAAAAAGAACAATGCAGCTAGACAAAAGTTTAGTCTCACTCGTTTCCCTAGTAAGCTTTGTTAAATACATAAAACCAGGTTTTATGTACTAACAATACTTGAAGAAGGATATTTTCCCAAAAAATCATGTCACTAGATTCTATTATAAATTATAATCATTAATTTTTCATATTCCAAAAGAAAATAAATCACTAATACTTAATAGAGAGTTTTGTGTTATTTGGGGCAGATACATGTAAAGTAAGGGTTGAGTCCCAGCTATGCCACTTACTATGTGACCTTGAGCATGTGTGACCTTAAGCAAATCATTTAAGTTCTCTGCAACTCAACAGAAGCTAATAAGAGCACCTATTTCTCAGGATAAGAGTTAAATGAGTCAATCTATGAAAAGCTCTCAGAACAGTGGTTGACATGTAGTAAGCACTATAAATTGTTAGCTACCATTGTCACTGATCCCATCAACACCATTATCGTCATTAAACATCTGAGCTGTTCCTGTATCTAGAATATAAACCCTATTTTAGTAAATACAATCAACCCCCCCCCCACACACACACAATTATAAAGAAATAACCCAGGGTTTTAAAAGGGGATATTTCTGGATGACTTAATTATAGACTATTATTTCACCTGAATGTTTCTTTTGTTTGCTCTGTGTGCATTCTTAAATTACCACCTGCAATCTTGATAAAAATTATTTATCATTTGCATTTTTCTTTTGCTTTTGTTCTTACGAAAGAACCAATTAAGTTCTAAATCTAATTGAGGAAATAATCTAATAACAGTCCTTAAACAGAAGAAGACTGTTTGTGGTAAACACCATTACTGAGAACATATATATATTACATTCATGAAATTCCTAAAGATGCTGAAGGGATAGAAACTAAGTTGTTCTTAATAATAACAATTCTGGCTGGGTGCTCACAACTATAATCCCAGCACTTTGGGAGGCCAAGGTGTGAGGCCTGCCTGAGCCCACAGGTTAGAGACCAGCCTGGGCAACTTGGGGAGACCTCATCTCTATAATAAATCAAAAAATTAGCCAGGCATGGTGGCACATGCCTGTAGTTTCAGCTACTTGGATCACCTGAGCCCAGCAGGTCAAGGCTGAGGTGGCTGTGAGCGTGCCACTGCACTCCAGCCTGGGCGACACAGTGAGACTCAAACTCAAAAAACAATAATAATAACCATAACAATTCTACTAATGGCTATCATTTATTAAGTAATTACAACCTTCAGTTTAGATATTATTTCATCCTCACAGTAGTTTTTATTGTATCTATTTATAAATTATTGTATCTATTTATAGCTTAAGAAAATACTCCTTTGTACCCAACTGGAAGGACTGGAAGGACTGTGCATACACCCACACATACAAACACTCTCATTCACTTGTTAAATTCTCAGTGGGGAATTAATTTATGCTATTCTCTAAATGTCTGAAATATTTATTCATACAATTTTACTACCATTTCACTTTTACGTTAAACTTTTAACTGCTTTTTAAATAATTACAGGCCAGGTGCAGTGGATCATACCTGTAATCCCAGCACTTTGGGAGGTTTAGGCAGGTGGATTGCTTGAGCCCAGGAGTTGGAGACCAGCCTAGACAACATAGTATGACTCTGTCTCTACAAAAATTAAAATATTAGCCAGGCATGGTGGCACACACCTATAGTTCCAACCACTTGGGAGACTAAGGTGGGAGGATCGTCTAGCCCAAAGACGTCGAGGATGCACTGAGTCTTAATCACAACACTGTACTCCAGCCGGGGCAATACAAAGAGACCCTGACTCGATCAAACAATCAAATATTTATTTCCATCCTAAACTCAAGTTTTATACCAAGCTATATGCCAATATGTAGAAATCCCACAAGGATTAGGGCAGTGATAACTAAATCATCTTTATTATAACACTTAAAAAGATAGTAATGAAGTCTTGCGATCCTAGAATAAAATTTTTTGTTCAAATGATTAATAAAATCATATATGAAGACCATTCTGTGTTGACATGCTTCAAGAATGCCGTAAGTGGCCCCTGCAGAAAGATTACAGATACATCCACAAGCCAGTTGTTCAACTGCCCACAGTCTGTTGAAGCAAAGGCTGTTTCATTATATTCTATCTTGGCCAAAAGGCAAGCCACATTAGACTGACATTCCAACTGCTGAACATTTCCCTCCAACTGTCAAAGGGCAGATGACTATAATCTTAATGGTATCTAAATTTTAAAATCATGCAAAAGCTTTAAGCAAAGAATAACTGCTCAAATCTCACATAACCGAAAAAAAATATGTACTTTTGGTTGTGCTTTTATTCCTATATTTGATTTCCTATAAGTGGTTATTATCATAGTAGTGTGTAATACACTAATGTTATATTTACAGAACAATTCATTTTGACATCTATCTTTTGTCTTCTCATTCTATACACACAACATAAGGAACCTGGTTAACAAATATTAAAATTATAACCATAATGGAATTCTGTATATTTACTTTGGAATGATTCCATCTCCAATGTATACAATGTACACCCTTTAAAAATAATCTTCACCAAACAGGGATGTTGCCCTATTGATATCAATTCGTGAATTAAACAAAATAAGGAAGTTATGAATGTATTCCATCCAAACCAGTTAAAACACATCATTGAGCCATTTTAACAATCTTAAGAACAAAAGGTAATTATCCACTCCTCTACCATGCATAGAAGAAGTAAACACAAGGAATAGCAAGGGAGGGATTAGTAAGAACCCCTGCTATTTATCTACATTGTAACAATCAGTGGAGGACACAGAAGTAAGGAGGCAGGGCAGCCAAAGCTACACAGGCCACCTCAGCTCCATTTGCACCTGTTTTCTGTCCTGGGAACTCACAGATTTCTTACATATGATTTCATTTGAAGAAAGGGATTTTTCAGGTAAAACAAAATTAAAGCACCATAAAAGATGATCAAATATATACACATATAGGTATATATATATTTACACGTGTGTGTATAAATATGTATTTGGATTTCTAATCCTCAAAACATACACATGAAATGAAGCCGGACAGAACTCCAATAAGCACACCAGACAGAACAAGCCTTACCTGCCAAGGTCTGAATTAGGCTAGAGACATTTCCATTTTAACGCCAGCACTTCATTAAAAAACATTAAACATAGTCTCTGTACAGCATCAGTCAGTGTCTCTCACTCTTGTCAAACTATTAGTTACAGAGAATTGGAAGGATAAAATAAACAACTCTTCCCAATCCTATTCATCAAGCTCGAATAATAAAATGTCATTACTGAATCATCATTATTCTGAACCAAACATGATATAACCATAAAACACAACATGGAAGGAGTAAAAATGCACATTTTTCCCCCCAAACTTGTTAAGGATGACCATTAAACTCCACTTTCCTCTGACAATTGTGATTTAGATGGTAGCCAAAAATACATGAAAATAAATTGTCTATTCTATCTCTTCCTTCTCCTCCTACTTTCTTCCTTTATTATGGTCATAACTCTACAACCCATAAAGAGTGGTAGTGAAGGCAGCAAAATCAACATTAACTAATAAAGGCAGGTTTTATCAGTGAATAACAAAGTTACTAGCAAACCTTAAGTAACTGAGAAAATAACACATAAATCTACTGTAATACTTCAGATATAATCTGTGTGCTGACCACTGAACTTAGTTAATAAATATTTTAAAATAGATAACTGAATGAGCAAAGTCAATATGTAAAATTCATTTTAAAAATCATTAACTCTAAATCATTATGTTTAATATATGCCTATTTAGAAGGAGATACGCTGAGTGATTTTAGAGGCAAGGCTGACCAAGGTGACTTTTGAAAACTAAGCCAATAAAACAAATTTAGTCTAAAAAAAACAGAGAAAAATTAAACTTAGATGTTTCTTTCTGCATACATTATAAATGTATTCCAAAATTATTATATATTATAGAGCACTCATATCCTTAGAAAATTATTTTCTCTGATTATATTTCTTTGTAAAATTTTCCCCCAAAATAAAAGTTATATTTTAAAATGTTTTTTTGATATAAAACCTTTAAAAAAGTACCCCCCAAAATTGAAGATTTTGCCTAAATAAGAACATTCTCTTTTGTGTGGTTCATTACTTTTTATGGGAACAAATAGTGTCCATTTTTAAATTAGGATCTTTTTACCCCAACACAAAAATCAACCCCATTTCTATATATCAACAATGAAAATGAGGAAAACAAAATTTAAAACACAATATCATTTACAATCACTTCAAAAAATCCTTAGGCAAGAACTAAATATACTATATGTGCTGTAAAGACAATTTTTAAAACATATGGTAAAAAATTATGTTTAAAAAATTACAAGATGGTGACAAAAGAAATCAAAGAGGATCTAAGTAAATAGGTAATTTAAAAAATAATATCTAGTTTTTAGCCAGGCTTGGTGGCTCAGCCTGTAATCCCAGCGCTTTGGGAGGTTGAGGTGAGTGGATTGCCTGAGCCCGTGGGTTTGAGACCCGCCTGGGCAACTTGGCAAGACCTCATCTCTACAATAAATCAAAAATTAACCGGGCATGGTAGCACGCATGGAAGGCTGAGGCGGAAGGATCACCAGAGCCCAGCAGGTTGAAGCTGCAGTGGCTGGCAGCAGCTACTGCACTCCAGCCTGGGTGACAGAGTGAGACTCCAACTCAAAAAAAAAAAAAATTCTAGTTTTTAAGGTTTAGGTAAACTCTGTGAAACAGTATATAACAAGTACTATTAAAATGTACAGCTCGGCTGGGCACGGTGGCTCACGCCTATAATGCCAGCACTTTGGACTTTGAAAGGCCAAGGTAAGAGGATTGCATGAGCACATGGGTTTGAGACCAGCCTGGGCAACTTAGTGAAACCTCCTCTCTACAATAAATCAAAAAATTAGACGGGGGAAGATGGTGGCCAAGCCAGCTGTACTATGCGAGTCCCAGTGTGAGTGAGTATATGGAAAATTTTGTGTATGTGCTGGTGAGCAAGTGGGTGTGTGAGTAGATGACTGAGTGAGGACTAGGGAGCTAGTGGCCAGGAATCTCCTGGTGCAGCAGCTGGTGCCACAGCTGCTGTGCTTGGACCCTAGCAATTCCTGGGACATAGAAGCCGATCGCCATTTTCTTTTTCTTTTTTTTTTTTTAATCAACAAAACTTCTCCTGGGAAGAAAATGCTGGGAGAGACTGTATAAGTGGGGGCGCAAGTGCAAGTGGCCAGGCCCCTGGTGCAACATAGCTAGTGCTGCAGCTTCTCTGCTTGGTCACTGGCTCTTCCCAGGCTGCAGAAGCTGAGCGCCATTTTTTTTTTTTAATGGAAAGTTTTCCTGTGAAAAGCGGTGGGGAGAGACTAACGCCCCAGGCTCTCCCTCACTATTGCAGCAGGAGAGACTACTGGCTCCAGGCTTTGCCTCACCACTTCAACGCCTGGCAGGGCACTGGCAGCAGAGGCTGCAGAGGGAGTCCATAGGCAAAGTCCCATGGAAGAGAACGAGAAGGGCATCCCACCACCATCTTGAAGGCGGGACAGGAAAGTGCTCTGATTTGCCCACCACGGAGCAACAGACCCGATCTCTGTGACTGGTGGATCAACTACTCAGGGATTGATCATGAACCACAGTTAATATCCTGAAAGCACAAACATCAGAGGGATCTGACGAGTGCTGAGTTCCAGGCAGCCCACCCCCTAACCCAGATCCAGTCACGCGACAAAGGGTGTGACCAGAAAAGGACAATGAGGATGGACTCCAAAGAGATCTGTGGTGAGTACAGGGTTGACCCAAACCCCCTTCTCCCCAGCAATCCTCTGAACGTCAGACCCATATAGCTGGGCCACAACCGAGAGGGACAAATCCAGGCAGAGACTGGATGTCAGTCTCAATAGGACAACTCTGTTCCAGGATAGACCTGGCTGGGGTACCCCATGCGAGTACATACCTGGGGGAGAGACAATCTCACACCACCCCACCGGAAGAGATCTCCCTGACAATATGAAAATGGGAAGAAAGGACTGCAGCTGCACCTGCCTCCACTGCCCCTTCTTCTTCCCTGCACCAGACACTGAGAAGAGAGTGAAAGAAGTGGCTTGGTAGCAGAGACCCGATTAGAGGAACAATTACAGAACCTGCCACAAGAGGGCAGGTTTTTATTTTCTTTAGTTTTTAATATTTTTTTAATTTTTTAAAATTATTTGTCTGTCTTTTAGTTCTATTTTTTAAATATTTTGCCTTTGTGCATGAATGTGAATGTGAGGGTTTGATCTGCATTCCCCCCCCCCCGTTTTTTTTTTCTTTTCACTTTCTTCTTTTATGTGTCATTTTCTGATTATGAGTGTATGTAAATAACTGAGTGTTCATCTTTCAATTTTGCTGTGGTGGTGGTTTGTTTTTGCTCTTTTGTGCTTCTGGGACTTTTTATTTAGATTTTTTATAGTTTAAGGTGTGTGTCAATATATGTGTGAGGGTTCGATCTGAATTCCTTTTTTTTTCCCCCGGTCTTTCTGTTTTTCCTCTCTATTCACTTTGTGCTAGGTGTGTGTGTGCGTACTTTTTTTGGGTTTTGCTGTTGTTTGTTTTGTTATACTTTGTTGTTATTCCAGTTTG
>CAUYQG010158212.1:0-34042 GCA_963574415.1 Tarsius wallacei | reverse complement strand
CGTCTCGCTCTAACCGGACGCTCTTCTGCAGGAAACTGCTCCTGCCCCCTGGCGCCTGTCCACGGACTCCTGATGAAAGGGTGACCCACCGCCCCCTTCCCAGACCCTGGAACCCAGCCCTGGCACTCCGGGCGCGCTGCCGATCACGCGGCGGAGCGATGCTCCCCGGGGCCGCGGCTGCGCGGCCATTGGTCGGCGGCTCGCGTCCCGGGCGCGCCCATTGGCTGCGGGGGGCGTTCACGTGAAAGGGGGTCTGGGATGGAACCCGGAGTCCCGAGAGGTGGCCGGAAAGTTAAAGGGGGCAGCACGGGCGCGCGGAGCCCGACTCCCGGGTGACCGACCGGAGGGAGGAGGCGAGCGGGCGGCTCTCCGGCACCGACAAACGCGGCTGCCCGCCGGGGGGCGCGAACCTGACCCCCGTCTCCGCCGCTGTCCCTGTCACCCCGGCGCGGATGCTGCCGCGGGCTGGCGCGTCTGCCCTCGGGACTTATGAGCTGTACCCGGTACGTACCTCCCCAGGCCTCGAGTCCGAGGTGCAGGGCCAGGGACACCGCGGCGACGGGCGCTCAGCGGGGACCCGCTTGGGTTCCTGCCACCTACACTGTCGCCGTCCGACGTGCAGTGACACACTGGTGGTGGGACACGCTACACAGGCCCCGGGTAGCTGTTGCGTCCACGTGGAGAGGGCGATCCGGGGACCACAGCTGGGATGAGCCCGGCCCGACCCACGTGCTCCACCGGGCTGCGGATCCCGGCCACCCGGGGTGGCCCGGGGGTTGGGGCTGGAACTGCGCATACTTTTGACACCTGTTGCCCCGGGTTCGAACATGGCATAAGTTGTCAGCCTGGGTCCCGACACTTCTGGAGGATGTCTCCAGAGCTGGGCGGTGGCCATTCGCTTCGTCCCTCTCCGGCCTCAGTTTCCCCGTAGAACGCAAGGAAACACCCTCAGTGGCCTCTCAGATCGCCGAGCGCGACCGGACCCACGGCGATCCCGGGTCCCCAGGCAGGCCGTCCCTGCTGGCGGGGGCCAGGCGGCCGCGCGGGGGTGCTACAGCCGCGCAGCTCCGACCGGAGTTGCCCCGCCGCCCGCCCCTCCCCGGTGTGATAACTTGGGCTCCTCCTCCTCGTCGTCTTCCTCCCCCTGCCGGTCACATCTCCGGGAACCCAGCCCAGGCCCTGCCTCCCGGACACACCGGCGCTCACGTAGTTGGGTGGCAGCGACCGCCTCTGCTACCTCCTGCAGGCTCTCCGATGCAGCGAGCGAGCTGGGGAGGGGGCTTGCCCGCGGCCCGAAAGGTGGGTGCAACGCGAGGCCGAGGAGGCCCGCGGGAAAGATGGGGGGCGAGGTGCAGCCCGGGCCGGGCTGAACAGAGGGGACAGAGTCGTAGAGTGACCTGTGGGATCCTCCATCCTGGACGTACTGACCCGTCCCGGCGCCCTGTTCGTGTCGCCCTTTGGACCTAGAGGAAGGGGTGTGGAAGGGGCAGAAACTGGAAAAGAGGTGGAGTGGGGGCCTAGCATGACATACTTAAAGATTTGGGCCTGTCAGGGTATTGTTTTCTAAAGAGAGGAGAAAACGGGAGGGGGCGGGGGAGACTCCCTGGGAACTTGGAGAGTTGTTGGCAGGTGTTAGAGACCGTGTGGTCTGTGTGGCCGGCCTCCCTGGGAGACCCAGGGTCCATGTGGAGAGATAGTAGGGCTTTGGACTGGGAGAGAGGAAAAGAAGAGAAAATGGTTCATTGGGCAGAGTTGTTCAGGAGCCAAGACTAAAATGAAGACAGCTGGAAGACTTACCACAAAAGTAAGTTGAAGTATTG
Source organism: Tarsius wallacei (assembly GCA_963574415.1). Taxonomy (NCBI): domain Eukaryota; kingdom Metazoa; phylum Chordata; class Mammalia; order Primates; family Tarsiidae; genus Tarsius; species Tarsius wallacei. The sequence goes on along the minus strand of CAUYQG010158212.1, from coordinate 32,222 downwards.
AGGGAAAAGTTAGTGGGAAGAGAAGCACCGCCAGGCTGCTAGAATGTCAGAGCCAGCAGGGACCCCAGAGGGGAAACCTCAAGCCCAGAGAAGTTCAGTGACTCACACAAGTGGCACAGCTAGGTGCAGGCTCTGGTAGGCCAATGTTGTTTCCTCTTGTACATTTTTAGATGCCAGGGACTGTGTCATTTTAACTTGCCTCTTTCCTAGAATATGCAGCCTTTTTCACAAATATTTATATCAATGATACTTTGGATGGACAGGATCAAGGGGGACAAGTAGCTTTTAAGGCTTTTAAGCCCTACTATCTCTCCGCATGGACCCTGGGTCTCCCAGGGAGGCCGGTCACACAGACCACACCCCATGATCTGAGCACAAAGGGAAAACCTGTCCACTCTATCCATACTGTATCACTGAAACCTTTTGAGAAGGGATAAAATATTGTTGAAAGGAGATAGACAGCCATGTCTTTAAAAAAAATTTATAACCTGGTTGCAAATGCTTGCCTAATGCAGTTTGGCAGTTTTTAGTGTCAAGATGGCTTGTTTGTGTGACTGACTGGCTTTTCTGGCTTTTCTTATTAGAAGAGAGAGAGACTGAGAGAGAGAAGTGGGGTAGGAAGGATGGGGGACAGGCACAGCCAGAAAGTTAGTAGCTCAAATGCCTGAAACTGTGATGGTCATGGAATTATTTTCTGTACTGGTCTATCATTTTCACAGGAAAAATCACCATGGGTGTCTAAGCTCAAGCCAGCTGTCTTAAGGGTGTGTGTGTGTCTATTATTATTATCACTAGTGGAACAGAGAAAGCATTTATGTAAAACTATCCATATGCTGTCCAATTTTCATGAAGTGTTTGGCCATGAACACTCAAATCTACCCTAAGGCATGGCCCAGTCTCTCATCAGGGAAAATTGATCTGTACTCTCTGAGGCATCTATATGGAGGCACAGTGTTTGAGAATCCACACTAGTCTGGGAACAGCTACGCATGTGCTCATGTTCCTGTCTTGCAACTGGCATCCACATCCTCTGTCCTGCTTTGCCGGTTCAAATGTGTGTCCAGGGCTTCTGATTCTTTTTTTCCTTGACTAACTGAAGTGACTCAGATTCTCTGGGCTAGAAGAGGGACAGGGCTGGAGCAGCCAGAGTCTGTCAGGAAAAGAGGTCTGAGCTGCAGCCTGGTGCATCCTGTGTTGAAACTGATCATTTTCATGTCATTTGCAAGTAAAGCACCTGTCCAGGTGCCTTCCTTTCAGGGACTTATGAAAGTATTACCTTGTACACCTTAGTTGCTAGGAGTACTTCTGGGTGGTGGAAATCATCTCTGACACAGTCTACTAGGGGATTCCTGAACAGGAAAAGAAAGCCTACATCAAACCAGCACTTAGGTGCACTGATTCTTGGAGAGTGATCAGGTTAATAGAAGCTAGAATCTTATCAGCGAGGACAGGCAAGGTAGCTGACAGTCAGGTCATACCCTAGATTGAGGCCACAGGAGTTAATGTCCTCACCTGCAATTACAGTGACACACAAAAAAAGTGAAGAGATCCTAGACGGGTTGCTTGTGCAGTGTCCTTGGGGCAGTAGCTCTTGGTGGTGATTCCTGGACCAGCGTAACCTTAATTTTGCCTTTCTTGGAAGAATCTTGCAATAACTGTTTGGCTCGTGAAAGTGCCCTTGGAATTGTTGAATTAGCTCTGACTCTGACTAGAACCTAGCGTCCCCACCCACAGTTCCCTTTAGTGATAAAAAAGGCAAATTTACACCACTGGGTTCAAACTGTGAAACTCTACCAAGGTCATCACTAAATCTCTTTAACCTGTTGGATTAGGACCTGGGGGAATGGCTTCAGTCAGCTGCAAGTGTACAGATTCTTTAGTCCCTTTACTTTGGAATTCTGCTTCTACAATATCTTGAGAGTTTTCCAAGCTTTTTCTAATGTGCAGGAAAGCACATATGAGGTCAATTTGCAGGCTTGCTGGAGGCCCATAGAGAACTTGCATTTGACCTTGTGCTGACTCAGGCAAGGAGGAAGCTACAGGAGAGGAACCCCCTCCTCCCTATGTGCACACCCAGGTTTTTAAAGATGGGCAGAGTGGGAGGCGATGGGATGCAAGGCATGGGCTGTTATTTGGTTTTCATACATATTTAAAAAGGAGACAAAACAAAACAAAAACTACCTGTGTTAGAGTTAGAGCCAAAGATACGATTCCAGAACATTTCAACATAATGTTTTGCAGTGGACAAGAACTAAAATTCAAGAAATTTGTAAGTATGGTATTTTTTTAATATATCGAACCTGTTAGCTCATTGATCTTCTGTAAAGCTATCTTGCCTGATTCAGAACAATTTTCTTTCCAGAACAATTGCATGGGTATAGGAACACAGAAAGCAAATTTGTCCTTACAATTTTCACTGGATTAACTTTTTTAGAGGAGAAATATTATGACAAATATCCTTTAAAACGAATGTTTACCTGCATTATGGCCATTCTGTTTTCTTTGGCTCTGAATTTGTGTGTTTCTCCGACTGGTCAACACTAAGTGCTTCTGGTATCCCAGGGAAGTGCTGTATGTTTAGAAAAACGGGATCCAGTCAGGCCTGGTGGCTCACTCCTGTAATCCCAGCACTTTGGGAGGTGGAGGCGAGAGGATTGCCTGAGCCCAGGGGTTCGAGACCAGCCTGGACAACATGGCGAGACCTCATCTCTACAATAAATGAAAAAAAAATTAGCTGAGCGTGGTGGTACACGCCTGTAGTTCCAGCTACTTGGAAGACTGAGGCAGAAAGATTACCTGAGCCCAGCAGGTGGAGGCTGTGGTGGCTGTGAGCATGCCACTGCACTCCAGCCTGAGTGACAGAGTGAGACTCCAACTCAAAAAAAAAGAAAGCAAAGTGGGATCCAACCTGATATGTCTATGCTTTCACATTTTTTCTTTAGTTTTATATATATAATTATATGTAAATATTTATAGGTTAATCAAAATCAGAGGGTGAAATGAGAGATTATTTATTGGACCAAACTCGTGGTCCCAGCTCTTGTCACAAGATGCTCAACATTTTGCCTGTCCCTTCTCAGGGGCGGCAATGACTGCCTGCGAGTGGGCACCCCAACACACCACCACAGACGTACACTGGTGCCATAGGAGTACAGATACTTTGGGGAGCCAATCTAGGTCCTATGTTCTGTGATTCTCGGACTTGGGATTTTGATCCTGGTTCTGTCACCAACTTTCTCAATTTAGCCCACTGACGCTGTGAAATATAAATAGAAGTTTACCATGGTTATTAGAATGATAAAACATGCTTGGCTTTAGTGAGGCTATTGTTGGGGTTTTTTTGGCAAATCTTAAAAAATTTGAGGTTTTTTTTTTTAAGATTCATTTTTTTCTGATCCTAGAGGCGATATTTTAAAAGAAACTATAAAAAGTAAAAACCAGGAAAATAGAAACTTCCTGAAATCCTGTTACCTCGATATTCTGATAGTTTTAACTATATTTCCAGTCTTTTTCCTCTACATTTGCATAATATTGTTGGCCAGCTGTCTTTGACTAAACAATATGGAGGTTAGGGACACTGACTCCTATAAAGTTGAAAATCTGTGTATAACTTTTGACTCCTCAAAAACGAAAGTGATAGCCTACTGTTGACTGGAAAGCCTTACTGATAACATAAACAATCGATTATCACATATTTTGTTTGTTATGTGTAATATATTGTATGCTGACAATAAAGTGAGCTAGAGAAAATAATGTTATTAAGAAGATCATAAGGAGACCAGGCGTGGTGGCTCAAGCCTGTAATCCCAGCACTTTGGGAAGCCGAGGCGAGAGGATTGCCTGAACCTAAGGGTTCGAGACCAGCCTGGGCAACTTGGTAAGACCTCGTCTCTACAATTGAAAAAAAAAATGGCCGAGTGCAGTGGCTCAGCCTGTAATTCCAGCACTTTGGGAGGTCAAGGAAAGAAGATTGTCTGAGCCCAGGGGTTCAAGATCAGCCTGGGCAATTTGGTGAGACCTCGTCTCTACAATAAATCACAAAAAAATACTAACCGAGTGTGGTGGCCTGTGTCTGTGGTTCCAGCTACTTGGAAGGCTGAGACAGAAGGATCGCCTGAGTCCAGCAGGTCAAGGCTGCGGTGGCCATGAGCGTGCCACTGCACTCCAGCCTGGGCGACAAGAGTGAGACTCCAATAAAAAAAAAAATTAGCTGGATACAGTGGTGCGCATCTGTACTTCTAGCTACTTGCTGGATTCTCTAAGATCAGCAGGTTGAGGCTGTGGTGTGGCCGTGAAGGTGCCACTGCACTCCAACCTGGGTGACAGAGTGAGAGACTCTAACTCAAAACAAAAAAGCCATAAGGAAGAGAACATATATTTACTCTTCATTAAGTGGAAGTAGCTCATCATAAAGGTCTTCATCCTCATTATCTTCATGTTGAGTAGGTTGAGGAGGAAGAGCAGGGGATGGTTTTGACTTAACTAGGTACCTGGTCATTTAGTTTATTTTCTTGCTTTTGTGTCCCCTATAGTGTTGCATTGAACATTTTAATATGTTAATCTTCATTAGTTTTTAATTATTTTCTTAGAATGATACTTCTGTGTGATATAAGAACAAAAAAATAAGAGCATTTAGAAAGATTGTGCCAATGTAGACTGTAAAAATATCTGCATTATCTTTTAAACTCTTTTCTAATTCAATAGGTTAAAATACGCATTTTTCTCATCTAGGTTTCTGAAATTAATTATAAGGTTGAACATTTTGTGTGAGCCACTTTTTAATTTCTTTCATTAATTTTCATTCATGCTCTATGCTCGTTTTTTCTCTGTGGAATATGTGACTTTGTTATTGTTTTGTAAGAACACTTTATATATTATGCTATTTACTCTCTGCTGTTATACTTTCTGTTAAAATATTTTCCCAGTTTGTCTTTAATCTTTTTAGTTTTACTTATTTTTTTTCATTTGCAGAAAAACTTGTTTTTTATGAATTCAGATTTAGCATTCTATTTTATTCTTTTAGCATTCTTTTATTCTTTTAGCATTCTATTTTATTCTATTTTATTCTTATCTTATAGATATTTTCACCTGTAGAAAAGATAAATATTCACCAATATGAAAGATTTTAAAGTACTAAATTTTTTTAAAGAAAAATAACCTCTAATATAAAAACCTACCATAAGTTTAGTGAAAGCAGCTTTGTGCCTGTCTTCACTATTAAATCCCAGTGTCTAGCATAATCCTGGCTTAGAGTAAACACCAAATCAATATTTTTTAGGTGAATTTACTTTTTTATAAGATTGCAGCAGTATTTCTCATTAAAACCACAATGAGATATCACCTCACACTTATTAGAATAGCTATTTTCAAAAAGACAAAAACAAACAAGTGTTGGTGAGGTGAGGATGTGAAAAAAAAGGGAGCCCAGTATGGAGGTTCCTGAAAAACTAAAAATAGAATTACCATATAGCCCAGCAATCCCACCACTGGGTATATATCCAAAGGTTATAAAATCAGCATATCAACAAGATATCTGCACTTTTGTGTTCATTCCAGCAGTAGTCACAATAACCAAGTTATAGAAACAACTTAATTGTCCATTGACAGGTGAATAGACAAAGAAAATGTGGTATGTACACAGTGAAATACCATTCAGTCTTTTTCAAAAGAATAAGGTCATGTCATTTGCAACAACATAGTTGAACTTGGAGGATGTTATATTAAAGTGAAATAAGCCAGGCACAGAAAGACAAATACTAAATGATCTAATATTTGGAATCTGAAAAAGTTAAATTCATAAAAACAGAGAGTAGAATGGTGGTTACCAAGGACTGTTGGTCAAAGGATACAAAATTTCAATTAGACAGGAAGAATAAGTTCAAGAGATCTATTGTACAACAGGATGACTTTAATTAATAACAATATATTATACACTTGAAAATTGCTAAGCAAGTGGATGTTAAGTGTTCTCATCACACAAAAAAATGATAAATACCTAAGGTAATGCATGTTAAATAGCTCTATTTAGCTACAGTGTATACAAATATCATGTATATATAGATGATATGTTGCATAACATATATATATATATACACAGTTTTTACTTATCAACTAATAAATAACAGTCAGTATTTACCAAAATGTGTTCCTCAAGACAGCTGTTTGTGGAAGATACTCCACCAAAAAAGGGGTTCTTGAGTTAGATAAGTTTGGGAAATTCTGTAAAAAGTATGCACTTTTCATTATTCTCTGTGGCACCAAGAAATCCTGACAGAAAAAACTGTGAATTTAGTTTTAAAACTAGTGAGCTTCATTATTTTTGTTGACTTGTTAGTTTCAACCTTGGAACCAGCGTCATGCTGTACCACATTGGAGTTAATCCTGAACTGTACCGTGTAGGCAGAGATGAAAGGAAACACTGTTTGCCAGTTCCTGCTGGACTGATGCGCATGTACCTATCTGATCTCTTTGCTGTTTTCTTTCTCTTCCTCTTTTTCCAGGGTTCTAGCCTATTCATCTAGCCCAATGATGGCTGTGGACATAGAGTACAGATACAACTGCATGGCCCCTTCTTTGCGCCGAGAGAGGTTTGCCTTCAAGATCTCACCAAAGCCCAGCAAGCCTCTGAGGCCTTGCATTCAGCTGAGCAGCAAGAATGAAGCCAGTGGGAAGGTGGCCCCAGCAGTCCAGGAGAAGAAGGTAAAAAAGCGAGTGTCCTTCGCAGACAACCAAGGCCTGGCCCTGACAATGGTCAAAGTGTTCTCGGAATTCGATGACCCGCTAGATATCCCATTCAACATCACCGAGCTCCTAGACAACATTGTGAGCTTGACGACAGCAGAGAGCGAGAGCTTTGTTCTGGATTTTTCCCAGCCTTCTGCAGATTACCTAGACTTTAGAAATCGACTTCAGACTGACCATGTCTGCCTCGAGAACTGTGTGCTGAAGGACAAGGCCATCACGGGCACCGTGAAGGTCCAGAACCTTGCATTTGAGAAGACCGTGAAAATAAGGATGACGTTTGACACTTGGAAAAGCTTCACAGACTTCCCCTGCCGGTACGTGAAGGACACTTATGCCGGTTCAGACAGGGACACATTCTCCTTTGACATCAGCTTACCTGAGAAGATTCAGTCTTATGAGAGAATGGAGTTTGCTGTGTGCTACGAGTGCAATGGACAGACTCACTGGGACAGCAACAGGGGCAAAAACTACAGGATCATCCGGGCTGAGTTAAAATCCACTCAGGGGACAATTGAGTCACACAACGGATATTCCGATTTGGGCATATCCTTTGACCAGTTCGGAAGCCCTCGGTGTTCCTATGGCCTGTTTCCCGAGTGGCCGAGTTATTTAGGCTATGAAAAGCTAGGGCCCTACTACTAGTGACTGCAGGGCCTGGTGGAGCTGCTGAGGACAATCCTGGCTCTGCTCACTGTGTGTTGGAGATGGAAGCCGAGACAAAAGCAAGGTGGAACTGCCAGTGGGCCCAGTTTTGGATAAGAAAGGATCCTATTCACTTTTTTCTTAAACCAGCACATCTAGCCGGTTCAAATCCCTGAATGGCTTTCACACTCAGAGGAGCAGTGGTGGGCTGACATGCTTTGGCACTGTGGCAGCCACAAGGGTCTCGGCAGGAGAGTGCCAGAAAGGGTCTGGTTGGGAACCATGTCTGCGCCAGTGCTGGCGAGGCTGGAGGGGTCTCTCCTCCCCCTCTACTCAGATGTGGACCATCAGTCACCTGAAGGTTGCTCAGCCCCCAGCCACCTCCCATGGGATCCTCGCTGTTCATCTTTGGGCAGTCTCCACCAGCCAGGCCTTTCCTGCGTGCTGCTTCTGTCCCATGTCTACACATACTTCACACTTTATTTCTGGGCTGTGACATACTGACCTCATGCTGCACATTTCTGATGCAGCTACAGAAGAAAGATGGAATCTGCTGCTGCTTTTGCAAGTTCACCTTTTGCATTTTATTTCCTTCTACAGTTCATCCGATGTTCAGGAAAAGATAATAAAGGCAAATTAGCTTGTGACTGAGACAGGCATTTCCTCTCCCCTCTTCCTGACCCCACAGATATATTCCAGCAGAGAGCAGCATACCAGTTATCCAAAGCCACCAGCTCCTGGGTGGTGTCACAGATTGTGGGAATATGACAGGGCAGGACAGTTGTGAGTGGGACACTTTTGGTTTCTCCTCTTGGCTTTTGGGGGAGCTTTCTAAGTACTCACTTTTACCCTGAAGCACCAGAAGGCTCAATTACAAGATTTAGTTTTAACTTGCTTGACTGGTTTGCAAGCGTCTCATTCTTTACAAAAGAATTTCAGATCTCCTTTCCTGGAGAGTAATTTTTTATGCTATGTCTAGGACATTTGATTTGCAGATCCAGTATATCCTCAAAGCCTCAGAAAATGGTTGGTTTTATTTTGACTGTGATTTATAATACCCAGGACACTTTACAAGCACCCAGGGACATTGATTTGGGTGTTCTTATTTATGGTATGTGAGTAGGTAAAGGGATAGGGGAGAAGAACCTCACCCAGTTCCTGAATGTTATTTTAAACATTTGCCAACTCTGAAATGTCAGAGATTCATTGTTCTTAACTGCATCGGACTAGAGTCGGTTGTTTAATGCTATTGTAAAAGAGACTCCTGGGCTATTCATTGTCAGATGGATCCCGAAAACCTGTGATTATTTGGGGGCAAGATTGGTTTTTATTTAGGGGTGTTTTAAAAATATTTTTTCATGGATATTTGTAGAAAGTTATTTTTTTCTGGTTTTGTTTGTTTCTGGAGTTTGGTTCAATGACTTTTATTTTCTGTTTTGCCTGATCTTACTAAGGTAAGGTTTTTCTAAGACAAGCAGGAGAGGAGTGCATAGCTGCCCGGATTTGGAGGCACAGCTGTCAGGCTGTTCAAGCAAAGAGTCTTGCGCTTGAATTTCCCAGATTAATTAGAAAAGACCTCCCGGTTTATGGCTTTGTACATCACTGTCAGACAGGTATTGAGTGCCTCGGCTCCTAGGGTTTTGTGGTTGGGTTTGTTTGTTTTTTTTCATTTTTGAACTTTAAAATGCTTTAACTTTTTAAATGCTCTGTAGCGGTGTTCAGTGTAATTATTTTTCCCAAAACTGTGTAATTGTCCCTCATCTGCAGTCTAGTGCTTTGTTTTTTGTGCTTCTCTCAGGTGGGTAGCACTCTGGGATTACATAATATAATTTGGAGGGGAAATCACATTTTAATCTTATGCTGAAATTGGGCAGAACTGTGTTTTATCCAAGCATACCATCTATCAATTATACAGACAGTACTTTAAATGTTATAAGTTGATGATCACAACTATTAATAGTATAACTCTAACTCTAAATGGAAGCAGAACTGATTTCACATGGGTCATGAATTTTGTTTTGTGTTAAGAAGCCCCACCCCCCACCTCCCCATGCAGGAAAGGTGGAAAGGTACAAAGTACATGGTATATTTACATGTTACCAGACTGTAGGTCATTCTATGTTAAGAAAAAGACCTCAAGTCACTCTGGAATAAACTCTATTTGGTTTTGTCTAATAATCTTAAGACATTCTCATGTCAAAATTTGAAATATGGTGATTCAAGATAAGCATCTCTTTTAAGACAGCCATATACCCTTCCCCTACCCTTCTTTCTCCCAACTCACCCTGGCTTTTTTTGCTGGGGGCACTGGTTGCAAGCCCCCAGCCAACACACCTGGAATGCTCACCCCACCACACAGTTCAGAAGGCAAGTCCTCGCCTGCCTGCAAAGACCCTTCTTCTCCAATAAAAGAATCTGCCCGCCTAACTTCCCTCATCAGGGCTATCACTCAGTGAGGTCAGAGGACTTGAAGAATGCTGTCTTCTGTCTGGCTTCTGTTTACCACTCAACCCATCTCCTCCCCCACCACAGTTTCTCTTTTGGCCCAGTTCTGTCACAGGATCTTCTCCAGTGTCTTCAGGAACCACCTTGGTGGATCCCGTCCTCCGCTCACACACAGCTCAGCATCCATAGATAGGCTGCCATGCTGCTGGGGGGTTCAGGTTTCTTAGTTGGAGACTTCACTGCAGCCTGACTTGTAAGTTTGCCTACAGATAGCTCTTGGCTATGGTGATGGATGGCTCCAGGTTCAGTGTCTTCCTTAGATTACCCCAGAAGGTCCAGCCACCTGTCAGAGGTAGAAGTGTCCAGGAATGGGGAAGCAACTTCATTTTGTTTCATATGTATTTCCCCAAATGCCCTGGGGAGCATTTGCAAATTAGGCATAATAAGTAAGCTAGAACATATTAAAGATGTGTCATAAACAAGCTTTTACTGTTTCTTGGATGATAGAAAACATTTGAGTGAATTTTTTTTCTTTAAAAAAATTCTTGATGTTGGAGAACTAATAAGAAATCATGGAGTTATGCAGGACTCCAGAAATTAAAACAATTTCAAAGTCAATGGTAGAGTTTTTTTTATGTCTAAGATTCGATCTTAATGGTGGTAAAACATGAAACCTTTTTTAAAGATGTAAATTTGAACCGTGAAGAGAATGCTCTGTTTTTTTATCTTTGACTATCATTTGCTTTAAAAAATAAAAAAACAGCATTAATTGTAATAACTTGGATGTTAAATGGGCTATATATGCCTCTAGACCAGAAAAGTGTTTGTTCATTTTCTTAGAAGTATCCGTTCTCTGGTTTGTCTCTCTCAATGGACAGGAAGTGAGAACCTTGACTGTCTTTCGTTTCCTCTCTTAAAATTCCTCACTGGATGTAGACCTGGTGACACTTTGAGCTGAGAGGGTCCTGATCATGTCTCTCCTGACATGATCACTGAAATTGGAGATAGAAGTTACATGGATAATGGGATCTTGCAGGGTCGCCTGAAGACAATTTGGCAGCTTATCTTAATTGTTTGCAGTGGGACAAGACACATCTGGGGCAGGAAGGACAGCTGTTGTTACAGGCAGTTTTTCCTTACCCTGGTTGTAAGCATTGCAGCCCACAAGGTAAAGCTGTGAATGTTTTCAGTCTCGTTGATTGTTCCTAGAAATGCTTGGCTTGGAGGACTTCAGGAGCGCAGCTGTGACAATGTTTCCTTTTACTTCAATGTGAATGTAGAACTGAGGACTCATCTTCATTTTATGCCTAAAAGTGCCTTGTCAAGAAATTTCTGCATGTTTTAAGAAATAAATATTTTTGTACACAAAGTTCAAGGGGAAATGCACTTTAAAAATCACAATAATGGATTTTTTTTTGTGTGGTATAAGAGAGATTTGTTTGTATCTCAAAAGCAAAAATGTAATAAAGGCAGAAAAATCAAAACTGAAACTGTCTTTCTATTCTTAGAACCAGAGGAAGGGGAGAAATATTTAAGAGCAATGTGTTTCCACATATAGAACTTAGGTTTCCAAAGGGCTAGATTGCAGTCACTGGCTGAATTAAAGGTGTTAGACAAAGAAGCAGCAGTTGGTTTTTAAGTTGTCACGACAGTGAAGGCTGGTCATAGCTGAGAAACATAAACAGTGCTAGGAAACATATTCAGGGGTCATTATTGTTCTGTCCCCATTTTTAGGGATAGAGTCTTGTTTTGCTACCCTGGAGTGCAGTGGTGCAAACGTAGCTCATTGCCAGCCTTGACTTCTCGGCTCATGCCTCAGCCTCCCAAGTAGCTGGGACTACAAACACACACCAATATGCCTGGTGATTTTTAAAATTTTTGTAGCGATGGAGTCTCACTGTAATGCCCAGGCTGGTCACAAACTCCTTGGATCAAGTAATTCTCCCACCTCAGCCTCCCAAAGTGCTGGGATTACAGGAGTGAGCCACCGCACCTGGCTTTGCCCCCATTTTTAATGACCCAAGGTCATATCTCCTCTTAGCCTCTAATTTGCTCTTGAAGTATAGTGCAGACAAATGCATTCAGACAAAAGCAGGAAAACTGTAAGTGGCTATCATAGCTTTTAAATGATTGATCAAACAAGCTCTGTAACTAGCAAAACAAACCAGTTCCTAGTGGAACTCGCATCCTCTCCATTGGAGAGTTAACATTTTCCCTAAGTAATGTTTCCAGAGCTGTTTTATTTCAAAGTTCAGAAAAGGATGCAGGGAGAGAGGCGGGCGGTCAACTGCTGACAGTTGTTGCATGTCCATAAGGCCTCTGCCACCCTGGGGACATTGGTGGTGGCTCTCCAGTGGAAATGCAGAGCGTATTAAAGTTTAGACCTTGTGTATAGATACAAAAATTGACCTCGGGACATAAGTTTCTCAAACTTTTTAAACAGTGCACACAATTTGCGTTCATCGAAGGGAGAAAGGAAAGGAGAAAAATAAATGCTGGTTTTTATGAAAGTCTATTTGAGAGTCAGTGTGGTTTCCATAATTATTACCTAATTGTCAGTTGTGATAGATTTCAAGGATGTCTGGAGTGAAAAACTAAATAAGAAATAGAAACCACTTTTCTAAGCAATGTCCCAAGAATAGTGAATATCCAGCACTGAACAATCTGGTTGTCTGTTTATTGCTGGTTTGTCATGTACAAGGCAGTGTTAGGTGCTTTTTCTACTCAACCCCCTATAAGGGACCTTCACGTGTTCTAGGTAACTCTCTGGTAGGGAGGGAGAGCTACTGTGAGGAAATGGAAATCAGGAAGTCTGGGTTCTGGTCCTGACTCTGCCTCTGACTTTTTAGGCTTCCTGGCCCCTGTCATTGGCTCAAATGAGGGAGCCTGGGGGGTATTTTGCAGGATTAAGGTAACCAAGGGCTCCAGCAGTGCCCTGGATGCTTTTGAGAGTTGGTCAGTCAACATGTGCATTTTTAAAAGACTTCTAAATATAAACTTTTGTAAGAAGTACCAATATACTATTTGCATCCTTCTTAAGAATCACAGGAGGCCAGGCACAGTGGTTCCTGCCTGTAATTCCAGAACTTTGGGAGGCTGAGGCGAGAGGATTGCCTAAACCCAGGAGTTCAAGACCACCTAGGCAACATAGCAAGACCTTGTCTCTACAAAATATTTAACAATTAACCGGGCATTGTGTGCGCCTATAGTCCCAGCCACCTGGGAAGCTGAGGCTTGAAGGGTCACCTGAGTCCAGGAGGTTGAGGCTGCAGTGAGCCATGATCATGCAACTGCACTTCAACCTGGGCAATAGAGTGAGACTGTGAGTCAAAAAAAGAAAAAAAAGAAAGAAAGAAAAAAGAAATCACAGGAGTGAATAGCATTCAAGATAATCTCTTGGAATTCATCACATTGTCGGTGTCTGGACTGGAAGGGTATCAGAGAGCCATCTTTTTATGGATAAAGAGATGAATGCCCTGAGTGGATTTCCTCAAGTCCCAGAGTTCATACAAGATGGAGCCAGAGGGACAATGCAGGTCTTTTTTTTTTTTTTTTTTAATTCTTCTTCTTTCTAAGAACTGTCCTCCTGAACCACGGTCGATTTTGCAGAACTGAGAGACCAAGATGGTAACTCCGAAAAGTAGTTATGCTAGAGAGATGTGATTCCCAGGGGAAGAGTGAACACGGTCATCTTTGTACAAGAAAAGGCACATCCCCCCCAAGGTTTTCCTCAGCACACACAGGGACCACAGACCACATGGAAGCATGAAGGTTAGAATGAAATGATGTGGGTCTCTGAGTGCCTGAGTGGGCCTCCCAATGGATTGGTGGAAAGAAACCACCAAAAGGGCTGTGGCTATGTGGCTTTCCAGGAGAGAAGCAGGTTTCTTGGCCTCAGCATTTCCCTTCACCAGAATAGAAACCCTGCTGTAGCAGAGAAAGCTTCAACTAAACCTCATTTCTCTTCTTCTCACCATCCCTTGGAGAAGGAGAGAAAGAGGAACTCTCAATAGATGCCTTTTGCTCTCTATGGGGGTGGGGGGGGTTCTGGTAATTGACATGCTTGAGTTGATGTTGATTCCACACACATGGATGTACCTCCCAGTACTGGGCCGGTGCTGAGCCTTGGATTTAGAAAAGGTAGGATGAGGCTACAGAATTGTCAGCTTTCTTTAGAACCAAAGACATCAATAATTATCCGAAAGCCGGGCCCGGTGGCTCAGCCTGTAATCCCAGCACTTTGGGAGGCTGAGGCAAGTGGATTGCCTGAGCCCACGGGTTTGAGACCAGCCCAGGCAACTTGGCGAGAGCTCGTCTCTACAATAAATCAATAATTAGCCAGGCATGGTAGTGTGTGCCTGTAATTCTGGCTACTTGGAAGGCTGTAGCAGAAGGATCGCCAGGGCCCAGCAGATTGACACTGGGGTGGCTGTGAGCATGACACTGTACTCCAGCCTGGGCAAAGGAGTGAGACTCCAACTCAAAAAAAAGTTATCCAAGATCCTGGCCCTCTACCCAAAGCTACAAGATCAGGTGGCCAGATCAGGGGTTGGCACCCTTGTTCTGTATAGCACCAGATAGTAAATATTTTAGGCTTTGTGTCCACATGTTGCCTCTCTCATGTATTCTTTGTTTTTATTTAAATCCCCTTTGAAAACGTAACAACCATTCTTAACTTGTGGACCATATAAAAACAGGACAGGCCATAGTGTGCCAACGCCAAGGGAAGAGGCACAGAGGACAAGACTTGAGGGTCAACTTACTGAGGTCTAGTGTCAGCAGGTTATTTTTTATTTATTTTTTAAGACAAGGTCTCACTCTGTCACCTTGGTTGGAGTGCAATGGTGCAATCATGACTCACCATAGCCTTGACCTCCTGGGCTCAGACAACGCTTCTACCTTAGCCTCCTGAATAACTGGGATTACAGGTGTGTGCCGCAATGCCTGATTTTTTTTTTTTGTAGAGACAAGGTCTTGCTATGTTGCCCAGGCTGGTCTCAAATTCCTGAGCGCAAGCAATCCTCCTCCCTCAACCTTCCAAAGTGCTGGAATTACATGCCTGAGCCATTATGCCGGGCCTTAGAGTCAGCAGGTTATTTTAAGTTGCTTGCTTGCTTTTTTAAAGATAATTTTTTATTTAAACTGTGACACTTTTGAGTACACATAGGGGCACTATTAATTATCCTGAACCACTCGATGTGTACTACGAGTCCCTTGGACAAACCTGACTGCATGTGCCTGTCGATGCTCCCCTGTTCTGGTCCTTTGGGAACTTCTTAGGCCTTTGGAATGCTCAGAAAGCCCAGACCGTCTTGTGAGGGAATCTGTTCTTGCTGAATAGTGCTTTCTTTGGATGGGTCATGATGGAATGGTGATTTAGTCTGTGGTTGAGATGTGTTTTTGTTGGTTGGGTTTTGTTGGTTGGTTTTCTTTCCTAATTGTAGTGCTGAAGGCCAAAAGCCCTCTGGAGATTTCAGTCAATTCACTCTTGCTTAGGAGGAAAGGGGTTATTCATGGTTCCTACTACCACATTTCCCACCTCACCCCGTGCCCAACAGATAGGGCATGGCAAAACTCCTGTAGAAGCTACTCACTATGGACGGAGACACTGAGGCCGAATCCAGCAGTATTCCAAACCCAAGTCCCCAGAAGTAACATTGAAGTGCTTCTGGGAGTTTCATCAAACTATAGAGTCTCAGTTCATTTTTCTCTGGCCCAGCAAGTTCTAGAGACCTTCAGTACCATAGAAGACAAAGGAGGTGGAATTTCATCTCCAAACTGCTCTGGGCCTTGGTCCTGAAGACACCCTCTCCTTTCTGGGTGGCACCACAAGGTGTGGCACACGTGCTCTTCCCTTTACGTTCTGTCACCTCTTCCTGTTTTTACATACCATTGCCCAGTGCTGAAGGTGGGTCTGTCATGCCATGAGGACCCTGTTGACAAATAGACAAACTTAGTGCAGAGGGGACTTGGAAAGGTTGTCGGAAGCCCCGACATATCAAAGGGGAACTCATCACCACCAAAGGAGGGTGAGTTTTTAGTGTTCACTCCCCTTTGAGAAAAAGTGGAAATGCCACATATCACAACCTGCCCCGCCAGAGCTGGTGAGAAAGAAAAACCAGTCACTACTTCTGCAGGGCTCACTTCCAGAGCTGCTTAGTGAATTGCCTTCTGGTGAACATCTTGGTCCCATTTGAACACAGAATTAGGTGAAATTTCACTAATTTTTTATCACACATTTTATTGGAAATGATTATATTATTAATTACTCACCATTAGTAAATGACTTATTGAACCAAATACTCAAATATTCCCCCAAATATTTTCATAAATTCTTTTGAACACTGTTTTGCACATTTGCTCTGCTATTAGTAAGCATGTGTTCATTTGAATTCTCCAGGTGTTTTGCTCATCAGTTGTTCAATTGCCTCACCACCTTGGACCCTCATATCTTATATTCTCACCCCTTATATTACACAGACACACATGACTTTGAAAAGAAAAAACAAAGAAAAAATTTTTTTTTGCAAAAATCCCGTTCAACTGGTTCATTTTTTTGCTTTGACATGGAATCATTTTACCTGAGCTTCTGTAGGCAGAATTTCTCCATCCTTACCTGGAATGGAGCAACACTGTGAGAGCAACATTCTACTTGCGGTGGCAGGACCCGGAGAGACAGAGAGACATGAGGCAATCATTCTAGGCCTCCAGGACACCACTCATGCCTTACCTCAGCCTCTTCCCTATTCCCCCACATAGGAAATGTGGCAGCCTGGGTCTCCAACTACAGCCTCAGCCCTGTGTGGTAGCAAACTCAGATGGGAGCCATGGTGGCTTTCTAACATTTTATGAAGCAATGAAATCTGTTCTTAAACTAAATGAAAGGAGATACCAATAGAACCCTAGAATAAACTTAGTTTAGTTTAGTCTTTTTGCCTCAGCATAGCCACTTTTGCTTAGACTTTACCCCTGATACACATTGGATCTACTACAGGTTAGACAAAGATAAATTTCCAACAGGCAGGTTTTAGGAAGCGTTCAGACATCCTACTACAGGCCAAGCAGCAGCCTATCCCACCCCCTTGGCAAATCTCCATCAGATGCAAGACAAGGACAGAGTCATAGAAATGATAACAGATCACCTTTTGATCAAGGAGTTTGTGGATTGCAAATGTCTGACTGCAGGAAAACCTCCTCCCCATGTCTCCTCCCATCAAGCCCACCACCTGAGGGCATGAGATGCTAGTATCTGGTGACCTCAAGATCTAAGATTCATATGATTAACCCTCCCATCTGCCTGCTGTCCATCACCTGACGTCAGTACCTGCACTTACCTGTCCCTTCGTAATGACGTGGCGCAGACCACCACCCAATCACCTTAATGACATTCCCCCATCCAAGGGAAATGGTTAAAAGGACTCAACCATGAGCAGCCATTTTGCCATTGCCTTGCTAAGCTATGGTGTGGCCATGTGCTCTTTGAGCTATGGCCAGGCCACGTTTTCTTAAGCTTTGGCCCCCCTCCCCTACCTTGGGAAGGTGAATCACCTCTTTCTCTCTCTCTCTCCCGTTTACTTTCTAAATAAACTATATTTTCTAATCTAACTTCTGTGCAATTCTTTGTATCTTTCATCCAGCATCAGATCGCACACCAGGCACACACCACACCACCAGCAGGCCCGATCTAACATTCTGGAGGCCCCGCTGGGAGAGTGTGTGACCCTAACACTAAATCTTACATAAACCCAATGTGTAAAATAGATAGGAAAGAAGTTGCCCAAGGTGGAAATTGGAGGAAGTAGGGAACTGTGCCCATTCCCTCCCTAGACTACTGAGGAACTTCCTAAGAACCTTGGGGCTCCAGAAATATGGGTGAGAACCTTTTCCTTAAGACACAGAAGTTACACTGCGCATACTTCCTATACTAATGATGTAACTGAAGGATATCCTGTAAAATAAGACAAAGGCAAGCTAACAAGCAAAACTGCTACAGGAGGGAAACACAACTATGTAACCCAAAATTATGAAAAAAGGACTCTGGCTATGTTTTCATTATGTTATTAAGGATAATTATCATCTCCTTTCACAAAAAAACATTGGCTTGTTGACACAGAACCACATTTGTGTCATACGCATGGGACTTAAATTATATTCATAAATTAAACTGCTTGACAAAGCAGCATTTATTCCATACTAATAATAACACATAAAACGAAATTATGGAGTGCTTCTATGAGTAAGGTTATGATTGGGGCCAAGTACTTTATGGGAACATAGAATGAAAAAGACATATCACTGTCACCAGGCTATTTAGAATTCTCTCATAGTTATTTTAGTCTTTTCCCAAATCAGACCTTTTTTTACTCCATTTACTTGCATTAAACTAGTCCAGACAGGGAGCTCTCATGTTTTTTTTTAAATTAAACTCTTATTTTGAGATAATTGTAAATTCACTTGCAGTTGTAAGAAACATTACAGAGATTCCACGTACCGTTGACTCAGTTTCCCCAATAGTAAGTAGCATCTGACAAACCTATGATACAACGTCACAACCAGGATATTGACAGGAATCCAGTCAAGATGTAAAACAAGGACCTCTACATGGATATCTCACGTCCTTTTATGACCACACGCCCTCTCCCTCTTTGCCCAAACCCAGCCCCACCATGGCCCTTGACCTCTGGCAACCGCTAACCTGCTCTCCATTTCTGTAATTTTGTCATTTCAAGAATGTTATATATATGGACTCATATAGTATGTAGCCTTTGGGGAGGGGCTTTCCCACTCAGCATACTTTCCTGGAGATACATCCACGTCGTTCCTTGTATCAACGGTTTGTTCTTTTTCATCACCAAAGACTATTCTACAGCACAGATGTTCCACGGTTTGATTACCACTTAACATGTTGAAGAGCAAGTGTTTGTCGTTTGGGGTCTTTATGAATAAAGCTGTTATGAACATTCAGGTACAGGTTTTGATGCAAATGTAAGTTTTCATTTATCTGAGATAAATGCCCAAGAGTGAAATTGCTGGGTCATATGGTAGTCCCATGTATAGTTTTAGAAGAAACTGCCAAACAGTTTTTCAGAGTGGCTGTACCATTTTACAATGTCACTTGTTGTTTATTTATTTTTTTAGATGGGATCTCACTATGTTGCCCAGAGTGCCATTGAGCCTGGCTATGGTTGTCACTACTTTTTAAATTTTAGGATTCTGAAAGGTGTCCGGTGATATCTCATTGTGGTTTTAATTTGCATCACCTTCATGGTTAACTATGCTGATCAATTTTTGTGCGTGCTTACTTATCATCTCTATATTTTCTTTGGTGAAATGTATGTAGGTCTTTGGCCCATTTTCTAACTGGACTGTTTGTGGTTTTTTTTAATGTTGAGCTTTGAGAGTTCTTTATATATTCTAGGTACTAGTCCTTTGTCAGATGTGTTGTTTGAAAACATTTCTTCTGATCTGTAGCTTGCCTTTTCATCATCTTCACATAAACTTTCTCACAGCAAAATTTTTACTGTTTATCAATTTATCCTATTATGGGATCATGCTTCTGATGTCCAAGATAAGAACTATTTGCCTAGGTCTAGATCTCAGAGATTTTTCTCCCATGTTTTTCTCCAAAAGTTTTACATTTTACATTTAAATGCATCATGCATTTTTGGTTGAATGTGATAAGGCAAGAGGTTTGGGTTGAGGTTTGTTCTTTTTGCCTATGGATGTCCACTTGCTTCAGTACTATTTGTTGAAAAGTGTTGAAAAGGCCATCCTTCCTCCATTAGATTGTTTTGCATCTTTTGTCAAAAAGCAACTGTGTATGTGTGTGTGTGTGTGTGTGTGTGTGTGTGTTTATAGTTTTCTCTATTCTGTTCCACTGATGTATGTGCATGTCCCTGAACCATACCATACTATCATGATTACTATAGCTATATAGTAAGGCCTAACATGAGACTTTATTCTTAAGATTTTTTTTAAGTTCTAGGATTTGTGTCTTTTTATGTAAACTCTAGAATAATCTTGTTTCTGTCTACAAAAACTCTTGCTGGGATTTTGATTGAAATTATATTAAATCTATCAACCAGTTTGGGAAGAATTAATCTTTTTCCATGTTGAGTCTTTTTTTTTTGAAGATCTTGCTATGTTGTCCAAGCTGGTCTTGAACTCCTGGGCTTAAATGATCCTCCTGCCTCAGCCTCCCAAAGTGCAGAGAACACTGGCTTGAGCCACAGTACCTGACCTATGTTAAGTCTTTGAATCCATGAACATAGTATGCCTCTCCATTTATTTAGATCTTCTTTGATTTCTTTCATCAGCATTTTGTTATTTTCAGCATACAAATACTGCACATAAGTATTTTACTTTTTTCGGAGTGACTTTAAATTATATCATGTTGGGCTAGGTGTGTGGCTCACATCTGTAATCCCAGCACTTTGGGAAGCCAAGGCAAGAGGATTGCCTAAGCTTAGGAGATTGAGACCAGTCTGGGCAACTTGATGAGACCTTTTCTCTACAATAAATCAAAAAGTTAACCAGGGATGGTGGCACATGCCTGTAGTTCCAGCTACATGGAAGGCTGAAGCAGAAGGATTGTCTGAACCCAGCAGGTCAAGGCTGCAGTGGCTATGAGTGTGCCAGTGCACTCCAGCCTGGGCAACGGAGTGAAACTCTGACTAAACAAATAAAGAACAAAACAGCAAAAAAAAGTACAATGAGTGCTTCAGTTATTCAAAAAAATTGTATTGTGTTCTTATTTTGGTTTCCAGATGCTCATTTTAGTATATAGAGATGCAATTGATTTTTGTGTGTTGATTTTATATCCTGCAAGCTTGTTGAACTCACTTATTAGTTCTAGGAGTTTTTGTAGATTATGTGTGATTGTGTATCTGAATAGTCATGTCATCTAAACATAGAAGCAGTTTAATGCCTTCCTTTGCGATCTGAATTCCATTTATTTCTTTTTCTTGCATTCTTGAGCTAGCTAAATTTTCTAGTCTCGTGTTAAATGAGAGTGGTGGGAGTGGGCATCCCTACTTTGTTCCTGATCTTAAGAGAAAAGTATCCTTTTGCCATTAAGCATAATGTTATGTATAGGCTTTTTAAACTGTTCTTTATCAAGTTGAGAACGATTTCCTTTATTCCTAGTTTGCTGAGAGTTTTTATCATGAGTAGGTGTTGAATTTTGTCAAAAGCTTTTTTTTGCATCAGTTGATATGATCATATGATTTTTTCTTCTTTACATTGGATTACACTGATTGCTTTTTAAATTTTGACCCAGACTTGCATAATTGAAATAAATCCTATTTGGTCATGGTGTATAATTCCTTTTACGCATTGCTAGATTTGATTTGCTAATATTTTGTTGAGGATTTTTGTATCTAAGTTGATAAGCCATAGGGGTCTAGTTTTGGTATCAGGGGAATACTAGCCTCATAAAATGAAGTGGTAAGTGTTCCTTCACCTTCTGTTTTCAGAAAGAAAGTGTGTAAATTTGTTTAAATGTTTTGTGGAATTCACCATTGAAACACTCTGGGTCTAGAAATTTCCTTTTTGGGGGACTTTTAAATTTAAATTGAATATCTTTAGTAGTTACAGGACCTAATAACTAATATTTTAATTAAATATTTTTACACACTCCCTCACACATTTGGGCACTCAGTAAATATTTAATAAAGTGGTTTTCTGTGGATTTTACAAAGATTATTTGTAAATTAAACAGGACACCACAATAACAAATTATATAGAATAATTCTTAGTATAATAAAATGCTCTGGTTCACTGTACAAAGTTTTTGTTCTTGCTTTCACAGTTTCTAATAACTTAGACATTTTAGGCAAGTCAGAACTTGCCTAAACAAGAGTTTCATTAAACAAACTTTTACTATGTGTGATGTACTCTGGGATTTTCTACACTATTTCCTATTTTTTTTTTAATGATTGTAATTCATTACATGATTTGAAGACCCATTAATGGGTTCCACCCTGCAATTTGAAAAACATTTTTTAAAATATGCTCTCCTGTTCCTTCTACTTCTGACATTCTTTAATTCTATGGTTCCAAGACTCCTGCTTTTTTTCTTGACTGTAACACAAAGTCTACTAGTCACCTATACCATTGTTATTTTATCATTTATTTATAAATCACTTGCAAAGTGGATCTAAGACAGCTTGCAAGAAACACTTCTTAAGGCAAAGGGGAAAATGAGAAATCATAAAGAAAGCATGTTTCCACTTTTCAGGAATGGAAGCAATTGTCGAAAGAAAAGTATCAGGACATCCAGATATCAATTCATCTAGTCTGAATTACCTTTCACTGTACTTTGTTTAAAGAGGGTCAGAATTTCAAAGATTAAAAGAGGTTACTGAGAGTGGAGAAATTATCCAACCAATGTAGCCCTCCTGCCTTGAGAAAAAAGACAGAGGTCTTGGGTAAATGTGGGACTTCTATGGTCTGGAAGTAAAGTCCCTAGAATAGACCATCTCCTCTACCAACAGAGCCTTAGCCTGATTTATCCTCCTAGAGAAGCAGCAGCAGCTATAAGGCTGTCAGCAGCTCTTCCTGCATTTAAAACAGCACCATCAGCTATTGCTTTGCTAAGCCATGGTCTGACCATGTGGTTCCTTGAGCCATGGTCACCGTGTTTCCTGGTCTTGGCCCCCTCCCCTACCTTGGGGAGGTGAATCTTCTCTCTCTCTCTCTAATTTACTTTTAAAATAAACTATATTTTCCACTCTAAAAATAAAACTCACACACCATCACAAAACACAAAACCCACTGAGAAAGAGAAGTTGAATTTTGGTGCCCAGAGTATGGTCTTTCTAGTGTTATCACAGGCCACACTTTCACTCTCAGTTTTCCTTGTCACTTTGTCATGCTTGTGCTATCATTCAGGATGTGGCCATGATTCATAGTATTTCATAAGTCCTGAGTAAAACAACTGTAGAATCACAGATGTTAAGAGGCCATGAGGTCCACACTACTAATTTTGCAACTGAAGACAGTGAGGCCCAGAGAGGTGAGGAGACTTTCTGAACATTCAAAGAGAGTTCATGGCAGAAGTTGGCCTACTTCTAGGGTCCTGGCTGGATGACCTGCTCCTCAGCTCTGAGCTCAAAGTAGCACAATTCAGGAGCAGGGCCATGTGCCTACCTAGATCAAGGTCGTTCTTACATCAATTTCTACTAGCCTATAAATCAGAGACAGGGAAAGAGGCGAGGAAGGATAGAGAGGAGGTGAAATAGAAAAGGGCTTTCCTTCAACTCTCCCTTGCTTAGCCAGTTCTAAAGATGATAGATTTCAACCCTATCTAAAATGTCAATAAGTGAGGTGACTAGAACACTGTTGAAATAGACATGAGCCTTCACCAATGGTATGGTTAACGGTGTGGTTGGGAGAAACCACACCTTGAGTCATCAGCTATTAATCACCTATGAACTGCAAGGCACTACGGGCAATGCCTTCAAGGAGCTTACCATCGATTTTGAATGCTAGCAAATGCTTATTGACCATGTGACAGGAAACATGAGCTCATACTTAGATAACCAGTCATCCTAGACTATAAAAACACATTTGTTTTCCTAAGTGCTAATTTCAACAGATATCGAAAAACAAGGTCACTTATTTCTTGCATTTTATTTCAGTGTCATGCTGCCCACTAGCACCAAGATCAGGGCTGTGGACTTTGCAAGGGACCACTGTTTCATTCGAGACTACACACAACAGGGGGCATCTAGAATATGTGGAAACTACAAGCACTTCTATTTCTGGAAGTTATGTTTATTTTGCTCTGGTCTGTTGGAGGCTGGAGACCATGGTCCCTCACAAAGGCAATGGCAGTAGCAACATGGAAGCGTTACTAACTGTAGCCTGCGGATGAGCACCTTTGTATCTCTTAGAATGGGCTCCCCTGGCATTTGGATGGAACAAACCATTGTCATGCAGGACTGTTCTATGAACTGTAGAATATTTACATCCTTGGTTCTTGCCCACTATATGTCAGGGAGCTTCAGCTGTTTTGACAACATGACATACCCCCACATTTCCAAATGCCCCCTTAAGGGTGGGTACCCCTGAAAAAAATCAACTGTCTGCTTACTCATCTTCTCTCATTAGGCATGATGCATGTCTAGACCAGTTGACAAGCATTTTGTGGATTTTAGGGGGCGTGATGCAACTAAAAAAATTACCATTTGGCAAACGTCACAGTAATCATTAATTCCAGCAAGAAACATCAATGGTTGCTACAACAAGTTGGTGAAAATGAAATGAATAATGGGATAGTTACATAATACTTGTTAATTATAAAAGAAAAAAGTGATTTAACAGTGGAGAAATGGGGCAGATGCTATCTTAATCAAGTGATCAAAGTTACCATCACCCATGGGAATAGCTGACATCAGGGGCTACTTGATTGTATGAAGTGAGGAGACCACAGCATCACTTCTTTGACATTCTTGCCCAAAAGTCCTGATCTGGGTCTAATAATAACGAAGCAGAGGACAACCCGAGTTGAGGGTCATTTTACAAAATATAATCTTCACAAAAGTCAAGGGCATGAAACTTTGAGCAAGTTCCAGATGGAAAAAGCCTAGATCACGTAATCATGAATTGCACCTTTGGTAGCAAGCACATCACTGATAGAACTTAAAAGGTGTCTGAGGTCAGGCATGGTGGTTCATACCTGTAATCCTAGTACTTTGGGAGGCCAAGGTGGGAGGATTGCTTGAGCCCAGGAATTTAAGACCAGCCTGGGCAACATAGAGAGACCTTGTCGTTACAGGAAAAAAACAAAAACTAGGTGTGGTGGCACATGTCTGTAGTCCCAGCTATTTGGGAGGCTGAGGCAGAAGGATCACCTGAGCCCAGGAGGTTGAGGCTACAGTGAGCCATGATCATGCCATTGCACTCCAACCTGCATGACAAAGTGAGACCTCAACTCAAAAAAAAAAAAAGCATCTGAATGAAAGGCACACAGCACTTCTTTGTACTATTCTTACAACTTCTCTGTAAATTTGAAATTGTTTCAAAATAAATTTATTTTTAAAAAAACACTGAGACAGATCAATAATTATAGCTTGTGTAGATTATAAAGATGATGTAAGTGACAGGTATATGTCAGAACTCCTTAAAACATAGTGTGTAGACAGATGTTGGTCTGCAAACGGTTATCATTCCACATCAAGGGAGAAGCTTGCACAATAATGTGTGTCAACCGCTCACCAAGAACGTGACTTTCTCCATGAAGGAAGCAGTATGTTGATATACATTCTGGACCAAGCTCCTCAAGTCATCAGAGACCAACACTTTGAATAACACTGGTGTAAGTGACAATGAAACATGAGTTGAAGCTTCATAAGGGAGGATGTTGAACTGAAGAGTTTTCTCCTGTGAGAGTCACAGTTAGGAATAGTCATAATTGTCCAGGCATGGTGGCTCATGCCTGTAATCCCAGCACTTTGAGAGGCTGAGGGGGGAGGATTGCTTGAGTCCAGGAGTTTGAGACCAACCTGGGTAACATAACAAGACCTCGGTTTCTACCACACACACACACACAAAAAGTCACAATAGTATGGTGCCCTAAGTGACCAGTTTAGAACACACTTATTGAGGCATTTTGGATGAAAGAGAAGGGCTTGGTATTAACGTGACCCAGCATGGATTTAAGAATTTTTCTATTTATTCTATTTATCACTACAGTCCTCAAAGGAGCAGAATGCCTGGTCATACCCCTTTCATTCATCATTGACTCTTCACCAAATGAACACTGGTCAGACTCTTGCAATAGAGAAGAAAAAGCAATAATTTAATTCTCATCAATGCTTAAATGAGTTAATAAAAGGGAAAAGTTTTCTATACCTTTAGGAAAAACTTCTGTTGGCCCTAAAAGAGATGTTTTTTGCAGAGATCATGTTTAGGGCTAATTCCAGCAAATTGAAAAACAAATATCTGAGCTTGATGGGGTCTTGCTATGTTTCCACTGGAGTACAGTGGATAGTCACAGGCACAATTATAGCACACTACAGTCTCAAACTTCTAAGCTCAAGCAATCCTCCTGTCTCAACCTCCCAAGTACCTGGGACTATAGGCACAAGCCACCATGCCTGGCTTGCACTGATTTTAAAAGTTCTTAGTCATCTATGTCTTAATAATTCTCTTCTTGAATCTTTGTTTGCATGTCCTTCTCACATGATTGGAGACAGTTCTTCCTGCTAGTTTGACATTTTACCTTTTTTTTTTTTTAAGTTTTAAAACAAAGTTTATTAGAGAAAAGAAGGAGAAAAGAAAGGGAGACATGCCAGAGCTGTCATGGGCGAAAGAAACCACCACATTTTACCTTTTTAGTGAATTCTACTTACTCATTCCACACTAGTATAAGCTTTTTCTTTTTTTCTTATCTTGCTTCCTTGCTAGACACCAAACCATACTGCTCTGTTCCTGTTGCCAAGAACTTGTGTTCCCAGGGTAAATAAGATCACCCGCCTGTGCATTGCAGTTCAGAGTGGTAGAGAGTTCAAGATCCAGTGGCTTGGGGGTAGCAGTCTGGGCTGGGTTCCATGGCCTTTTGGACCCTCCAAGTCCACCAGTGGGAGGAACAATCAAAGAAATTGACAGGATCTTCGATGCCAGCCAACATTTTCAGCAATTGCTGCACATTTAGGAAGAACACAAACACCCCTACCTTGACCCACATGAATCAATCGTCCTTGCTACACCAGTTCTTCTGTAGCACCTGGAGGTGCTGTCAAACATGGGGACATCTGCCCAGGGTCGGTTGTTCCAGCCAGCATTGTTTGTCCTGGATCTCCAGAAACCATCTCATCCGCAATGCTAAGTCTGCAAATGTGAACAATATACATCTGGACAGGGCCCCGGCGGGGCCAGGGAAGTTTTCAGAAATCAGCAGGAGCCCTGAAAAACAAGTCATCTTGCTGCAAATGTGGGGAAAGTCAGAGCCCTAAGGATGGCGCTACATCTGAGGTACTTCTTCATTTCCAAACTTAAAACCTGTTGCAGGTTCTCTAGCATGTGACCTCTGCCTACACCCACACCCCCTCACCCTCACCCACTGTCTCACACTGTATGCTTACACTAATGTCAAGTCATTTGGCGGGTCCCTCATACCCCAGGCTATTTCCTACTTCCAAACTTGACTCTACTTTGTGGACTAAAGGCATTGCCTAGCATGGAGTAGGTGCTCAGGCATGGCTGTGGGACTGAGCTGATGAGATCCAGGGCTCTTTATCTTCATGTGGACTATACAAGCTTCTACAGTTTACTTTTTGCCCATTCTTCAAGGCTTCTTCTTGGTCCATTTCCCATAGATGAGAGATCTGACATGTCTCAGCAAATGACTATCCAAAAGACAGAGATGCTGATCAGAATTTTAACCTGGAGAAAATAACGCTTTACAAAAGATTACGTGACAACAAGGATAACCTATACAAATATCTCAGGTAATGGAAGAAATTGCCTCATCCAAACTAAAAAATACCCAAGGTGTGACAATGTCTGTTCCTGCGAACAAAGCACCTGTCATCATAGTTCTTAGTTGCTATGGTGATTTTCTCTGTTGACTTAACTCTCATGGATAAGGATATCAAGGTCTTGTCACTTCTCATCATTAACACTATCTTATAATTTGTCATATAAAGTAGGACACGTTTGAAGGTCAAATGGACCGATATTAAAAATTACATCATCACAATATTTCCTGGAAAACTGGGATGTATGACCACATTTCTCATGAGGCTTTAGAGTATTGCATACAAATAGACCTTCAACAGGTGTTTGCAGGATGAATATATCTCAGGTTTCTTCTCCTTGAGTTGTAATTTAAGGTCCTTAATAACAGAAGTGATGTCCAATGCTTTTCTAGATTACCTATGGTGGTGGACATATGATAATTGCTCAAAACTGTCTCTTCACTGACTTATAACGAGGTGTTCATCCCAAGTGAATATTCCCTCTGGTTAACTGGAAATACAAGAATATAACTTTTTTGAGAAGTTAAGGCTAGAATATTTGGATGAATCTTTAACATAGAGAAAATAATGTTAGGGGATTCTTGGGAATAGAAATCTTCCCAAGACACTGTTGTACTCAAGAAAAATCAATGATGAGCCCTGAAATGCGTCCACAGGAGGATGAAAGCCTCCTGTCTTTTGCTGAGCTGAAGCAAAATCAAGATCATGGGCTTTTGCTAATCTTAGTATTTTATAGTGTGGGAATGGGAAAGGGAAGAGTGGAGATCATATTGTTTAGGAAAAAATAGTACAAAAATAAATATTTTAGGCAACACCCAAATTTAGTAATAGTACATGAATGCAATACTGATAAAAAGACAGACTCATACAATTGAAATAGGAAAGATCCGTGGAGCAGAGTGATTCCTACTGCCTCATTTTACAGATGAGAAAACTAAGGTCTGGGGAAGTTAAATGACAGACTGCTAGCTGTTGCCCTTCTGGAAAATTCTTGCTGTGAGAATTTGGCAACACGCGATCATCTATCCAACTGCTTTGGCAGTTCTGGGGAAAATTCAGTCTTCATTCTAAGGTATGAGTATATGCCTCCTTTAGATAAGGAAATGGAAACGTCTCAAAATTTTGCCAAGTTTGGCAACTCTAACCCACATAAGGTCTAGGTTAGCAAGTGTGGATCCATTCCTGCAGACAGCAGAAGTATAAAGACAAAGAAGACAAATAGAAGTCTTGAGCAAAGGTGATGCCATCTGGCCTTTGTGTGTGTGTGAAAATCTAGCCCTTGTCATCACTGGCCCATAGGCTGGAAGATGCCAATGTCTGATTTAGACACCCCAGAACCAACTGGACAGCTCAGTCTCACAGTAAATCGAGGACATAAACTCATGACAATCCAGAGAGCTCCATTTTAAATTATGTTATAGTTTTAGCAGTGGCCAGAAATGTCAGTTTTGTAAGGGCACTGTATTTTTCCAAGACTTTCCTAATATTTCAAGAATTCTCATTGTCACTGAGTTATAGCAGGCAACACCTTGGACATTCACACATGGACCACTGAAAGGTCAAATTCATTCCCCCAAGTTACACAGTAAGCCAAAAGGAAAGTCTATTTTGTGCTTATAACCTTATACTAAAGCCATTTCTGGGAAGATTAGAAAGGTGAATTCTTTCACTGTCTGTGGCCCAAGCTGTCATTCTTAAAAACGCAGTGGCAGCACGCTGAGACTGCTCCAGGCCTCCTTCTACTCCACTTTATTTTTTCCAAGCAGGATGACTTTTCCAATACAATTATTTAAATAAATAAATAAAAGCAAAGTGGGAGTGAGAGGGGGAGGGGCAGAGCCTTGGAGATTCTAGAAACTGACAAGATCGGGTGCCAGGAAGGCCTTTGTGAAAACTTTGGTTATTTCATTTAGCTAATGAAAACTTGTGGATTGATGAATTCCCTAGAGAAAAGGCTCCCCATCTTATCTACCATGTTGTTAGTCTAGGGGCAGAAGCAGAACCTTGGGAATTGAGTTCTGCTAGGGAGTCAGAACTGGAAACCACCTTTTCCTCCTGCTCAGGACAGCGGTTACACAGGGAGATTCTTTCTGTAGGCAGGAAAGATTAGCCATCCAACCCCAGGGCACAGATTACCAAGAAGATGACTATCGGACCCATGAGTTTTCTTCCTTTATAGGAATCAGCGCACTGCCAGCAAAAAAAGTGACCAAGCCAGGTTCAAAGAACTTCTAAGGAATGACAGGCATGTCACAGAACATGAAGGATATCGGGGAGGGGAAATTAGATGGAGTAGGAGATCTGAAGAACACACTATGTTAAGATCCAGAGATCCTGGTTTTACTATTTGAGCTCAGTTACTGGAAAATAACTGTGAATTAAAGATGTCAGTGACACCATGGATACTGTTAGATTCATGGTCCACAAGCAAAATTTTGCCAAAAGACTTTTTTGAAGCTCCTGGTCACCAGAAATAAGCCTTAGAATTAGGCTAAGTAATTTCAGGCAAAGATCTCAGAGTTCATCCTGACTTACTGATGAGCAAGTAGAGATGAAGGCAGGCACAGCGAGTTGCCCAAGATCACACAGGGCATTAACAACAACAGGGATCTGCAGTCAGATCCTTTGACTCTCAGACAAAAGCATATCTTCTATATCCACAGGGATTCCCTCCCTCTAGGACACCTGGCCTGCAGGGACTTCTTGGATCTTGATATTCCCCCTACTAGGAAGGAGACAAGGGACTCAGAAAGGTAAATATTCAGGGCAATTTATTAGGTTGATGCATATGTGTGTAGTATTTGTTTTTGGCATGACCTCAATGCAGTTTTGGGAATTTGTTTATCATTTGTCATTTGGAGTGACAATGTTGTGCTTGTGAATACACCTTGCATTTTGCAGATTTGAAGAAAGTTAGTGCTATTTGTGGGCTAAAGAAGATGAAGTGTCAAGTGGGTAAAAAAAAGAACATTTCCAACATATTCTTCTATTTTACTTTATCAGAGGAGTAAAGGCAGCGGAGGCAGTTCAAAACACCTGTGTTGGGTAAAGGGCGAAGGCCATCGGGGAAAACATAGTAAGAAAATGATTTTATTGCTTCAAAGAGGGTCACTTTGTTTTGCTGTTGTTGTTGTTTTGAGTTGGAGTCTCACTCTGTCACCCAGACTGGAGTGCAGTGGTACACTCCCGGTTACCGCAGCCTTGACCTGCCGGGCTCCAGTGATCCTTCTGCCTCAGCCTTCCAAATAGCGGGAACTATAGACATGCGCTACCACGCCCAGCTAATTTTTGATTTATTGTAGAGAGGAGGTCTCACCCAGTTGCCCATGTGGGTCTTCAACCCGCGGGCTCAGGCAATCCACTCGCCTCAGCCTCCCAAAGTGCTGGGATTACAAGCTGAGTTACCGAGAGGGTCACTTTGACCTGAGTAACTGTCTATGTTGAGAAAGACCATTGGGCTATGATGAAGACCTCGTGAGACCTCATAAATGTTTTCATCCATGGTGATCCACGTCAGGCAACCTGAGAATTGGCAAATGTGATTAACTGTGACCAGTCAACCATGGTGCGACGTTTGTATTCCACGGGCAAATGAAAAACGCTACGAACGTATGCATCGATCCAATACATGACCATTGACTATGCTGCCACTTTTGTAAGACAAGGGACCTTCAAGACAGGCAGATCTAGATTTTAGTCCTGCTTCCATGTGAACTAAGCTGTGTGACTGAGAGACAAATCACTGATCTCTTTCGATCTCGTTTATTGATTTGCAAAATGAGGATGATAATTGCACCTGATTTAAAGGTTTTGGAGAAGACTAAATGAGGTAATGTGTAAGGAACATTTAGCACTGTGCCTTGAAAAGAATATTTGAGCAATCCTTATACAGTTGGCCCTTGAAAAGCACAGAGGGTTAGGGCACTGACTCATCACACCGTCAAAAATCTGCATTAGCTTTTGACTCCCCCAAAACTTAATTATTAATAACCTACTGTTGACCAGAAACCTTATCAAGAACATAGTAAACACATATTTTGTATGCTTTATATAGGTATTCTGACAATAAACTAGAGAAAAAAAATTTTATTAAGAAAAAAATACACGCATCGTACTGTATTATATCTATCAGTACCATAAGTTTGCATCATCTGTTTACAAGATGAATCATCTGTTTGAAACCGCAGCTGCAGACCTCAATCTACGATACATGTCAAGCAATTCAACTTCTTCACGTAATGTCATGACTTTCCTCTACTTCTTGAGAGCACTTCCAGCAACACTAGTGGCACTTCGCATGGGTCCCACGTGTTATTTAAGGTTTATGGTATTGCACTGAAAATAATGAAAAAGTTTAAAATATTGCATGAATTACCAAAATGTAACACAAAGACATGAAGGGAGCACATGGCTGTTGGAAAAATGGTGCTGACAGTCTTGTTTGGCTCAGGGTTGCCACAAACCTTCAATTTGTAAAAAAATAAAACAAAAATGAAGCAATATCTGCAAAGCACAATCAAAGCATGAAAAAAAGGCAAAATATGCCTATAATGGAAGCTCTGTTATTTGGTCTATACACATATGTAGTTGTTATAGGTTTCTGGTAAGTTGATACTTTTATCATTATGAAATGTTCTTCTTTGTCTCTACTAATAGTCTCAAAACCAAATTTATCTGACATTATTGTGACTTGGTCTTTTTATGCATATTGCTGTATGGTGCATATTTTTTCTATTGTTTTACTTTCTTTTTACTTTCAATCCACTCTCTTTTTTTTGTTTTTGAGTTGGAGTGTCACTCTGTCACCCAGCCTGGAGTGCAGTGGCCGCTCCAGGCCACCGCAGCCTCAACCTGCTGGGCTCCAGCGATCCTTCCGCCTCAGCCTTCCAAGTAGCTGGAACTACAGGC
>CAUYQG010158209.1:0-33024 GCA_963574415.1 Tarsius wallacei | reverse complement strand
TGGTTTGTCCCCGGCCCTTTTTTGTTCCCCCCGGTTGGCACAAGGTCATGCTGTTTGGCGGACACCCGTGTTGTTGCCCCTGTCATTAGGGGGGGGTGGTGGGGGTGGGCAGGGCTTCAGTGTTCCCCTTCTACTTTCGTATGGTCAAGGCTCTGAATTTGTTCTATTTTGAAACAGGGTTGTGGGTGGTAAGCTTTGCTGTCTCTTATAATTTTGAGAGTTGGGTGTGTTTGTGTGTGTTGTTTTCCTGTTTTTGTTTTTTTTTTCAGGGTTATTTTTATTTTGTTTTTTTCCTGATTGCTTTGGTGTGGTGTGTATGTGCGTGTGTGTGTGTGTGTGTGTGTGTTGTTTTTTCCTTTGGTTTCCATTTTTGTTTTTCTGTGGTTTTTATATTTTTTTGTTTATTTTATTATTTTTGTCCATCCTAGTTCATTCTACTTTTCACTATTCTCATTGCTGTTACTTTATCTTGGACTCAGGAGGTAAACTCACATACCCATTGCATCATCATATGAGGGGTGGTGCAGAGTGGGTCTCAGAGAACCCATACCCCAGTCAGTGAACATTGTGATTTGCAAGTAGTTTCTGAATCCTAGCTCCCCATCCTTCACCTTATTCAACTCTCAAAATTATAAGAGACAGCAAAGCTTCCCACCCACAACCCTGTTTCAAAATAGAACAAATTCAGAGCCTTGATCAGGGAAGAATGGAAGGTTGAGTAAGCATCAAAGTGAAAGCCCCTCCCACTGCCACTGAATAATGGAACCAAAGAGAAAAGAAAGACATCTATCACAAATGAGGAAAAAAATCAGTGGAAGAACACACCCAACACAAAACAAAAGGAGAAGAAAAAAGAGAGAAAGATGAAAAAGAAAAGGGGGAATGCAAATCAAACCCTCACACATACAGTCATACACACATTAAACTGAAAAAAGAGAAGAAAAAAAAAGAAACTGAAAGGTGTACACTCAATCATTTATGCACACACGTAAACAGAAAACAAAGAATGAAAGAATAAAGAAAAGAGAAAAATGGGGGGGGGACACAAATCAAACCCTCACATATACATTTATGAACAAAGAAAAAAAAAATTTCTGGATACTAACCGCACTCTTGTGACAGGCACTGTAGTTGTTCCTCTCAGTTGCTCACAGGTAAGCTCTTCTGCTGTCTCCCCAGTGTGTGGCCCAGGGAAGAAGGGGGGGTGGTGGGGGTGGGCAGGGCTTCAGTGTTCCCCTTCTACTTTCGTATGGTCAAGGGGACCCCCTTCGATGGGCACCTCAGCCAGGCTTGGAGTAGAGTTCTCCTAGTGCAGCGACCATTCAGGCTCCACCTGGGTTTGTCCCTCTCAGTCATGCCCCAGCTGTGTGGGTCTGATGTTCAGAGGACTGTTGGAGAGAAGGGAATTGGGTCAGCCCTAGAATCCCAGACTCATTGTTGATCTTTTTTGGGGTCTTCTTCATCCTTTTCTGGTCACATTCTTTGTCCCATGGCTGAATCTGGGTAAGGGGATGGAGCACCTGAGACTCGGCACTCCTGTCCCTCTGAAGTTTGTATTTTTGGGATATTCCCTCTGGGTCACAGTCAACCTCTGAGTAGGGGTTACTTGTAGGGTTAACCAGCTGGTCACAGAGATCAGATCTGTCACTCCATGGTAAGCAATTTGGAGCACTTCCCTGCCCAGTTTTCAAGATGGTGGCAGGGTGCCTGTTTCATCTCCTCCAGTGGGGCTCTGCTCCTGACACCCTCACTGGGCTCCCTCCATGGCCCTTGCTGCCAGTTTCCAGCCAGGCACTGAGGTGGTGAGGCAGAGCCTGAAGCCGGCAGTCACTCCCACAGCTTCTTCCCAGGAAGGGCTTTGCTGATTTTTAAAAATGGTGCTTGGCTTCTGTACCTTGAAAAGCACTAGGGACTAAGCAGAGTATCCATGGCACCAGCCACTTCTCCAAGAGAACCCTGTCCACTTGCTCCCCAGTCCCCACTCAGTCAGCCACTCACATGCCCACTTACTCACAGACACATACACAAACTCACTCACTCACAATGGGACTCACGTAGTCTGACTGGCTCCTATCCCACCTTTTCATTCAGAGGTTATCACAATGAGGAGATAAGTACAGTCACTGTCTGTCTTTTTTTCATTGTCCTACATAGATGGCAAATAAAATTTCTTCAACTTTCTTCTTTCATTTGGCAACATTTCTTGCATACACTGAAGAAGAGCTTAGCAACATATGTAGTTGCTAAGGGCTATCACCGATTCTATGAAGAAATTTGGGGCATTCTGGGAATATCACGAAGAAAAGGGAAGGAAGATGGGGTTTGGCAGGGTCAAAATTTGGTGTAAGAAGTATTTGTTTATTCTCAGATCAACTGACAGAAAGTGTGATTCCAGTAGGAATGGAGTATGACAACATTCAAAGACATTTATAGGAGTTAGCTGGTACCAAAACAGAGTGGCTGAAATACAGCTTAAAGTTCAGTTGACATGCATCAGGGGACAGCTGAAGGTCAGGCACTCCTTGAGTGGAAACAAGTTGGAGTATGAGGAGAAAAGAGGAATATATGTCTTTGTGGTTGGATTCAGGAAACAGGATTCACGGTCATTGTGAAACTTGCTATTAGGGCTTGTCCTGGTTTTCTTGCCCACTTGCTCAGGGTTGTTGGGACAATCCCATTCTGAAGAACTAACTGTTTTACAAGCCTTACAAAGAGTGAGTAAATAATCATTCATGGGATGGAGGAGGCAAAAAGGGGGAAAACTGGGGAAACTTTTAAATGATGATGCCATCTAGGTTGAAAGAGTGCTCTATCTTAGAGATTTACCTTGTATTAAAAGGAGTTAAATACAGCCCTTGTAATCTATGCTTGTGCTGCTGTTTCTGCTAGAAAAATCAATGGCCTCCTTGCCTCAATTTGACTAATTCAGACTGATTCTTTACAAAATTTGCTATTACATATTATCTCCAAAAACCACATGTCCAGTCCAATTATGAAAAAAAATAAAACTCAAACTGAAGGACATGTGAAAAAAAACCTGATAAGTGCTCTTGAAATGCAACAAGGTCATGAAAGATAAAGACTGAGGTATCCACATTTGAAGTATCAAGACCAGAATAGATTAAGGGACATGATGGCTTAATGAAATGTGGGATCCCTGACTGGAACCTAGAACTGAAAAATATAATTCTTGAAAAACAGTGGAAATCTAAATGAAATCTATAATTTATCTAACAGTATTGTACTCATGTGAAAATGTCCAGACTAGGGGAAGCTAGGGAAGGGTATAAGGGACCTCTCTGTACTATCTTCACAACTCTTCCTTGATCCACATGTATGTAAAAATAAAACTACTCAAGAAAAAAAGGAAAAATTTACTACTACATAAAAGGCTTTTCTGAAATAGTTAATGTCTTAAAATTATACACTTCTGTAACTCTCAGTAACCCTACATTTATAATATGCCTTTGCCATCTATTTATTTCAGTGGCTGCATGCTCATTTTTCTTCTAGTTTTCAGGCTAGAGAACACAAATTTAATGGCATTTAAGCAGTCTATTTTCTCTGAAGAGCATTCTCTTATAAACACTCTCCTTTATCACTTGGTCAAATTACATATTTGCCAGACAAGCACAATGAACTCACTCTCTTTCTGCTTCTCTTCATTTTTCCTCTCCTCTCCTGCATTCTCTGCTGCCTGTGTTTGTTTTCTTGTTCCCCATTGTATTTTACCCTCATGTCTTCTCTCTTGTGATTCTCATCCTAGGACATAAAAGCCAGTGTAAAGAAGATCAGCCAATTCTTGGGCAAAACGCTAAGCCCAGAAGAAGTGAACTCTGTCATCAAGAACGCATCCTTCCAGGCCATGAAAGATAATAAGATGAGCAATTTTTCCCTGATACCTGATGCCTTTATGGATCACAGTAAAGGACGCTATTTGAGAAAAGGTAAGAGTTATCATATTATGACATGAAAGAAATTAACAGTGAATTCTCCTTCTTTTATTGATACCCTAAGACATGAAGCAAAGAAAACATTGTACTGTATTAAATCATAAATGGCACCTGAGTTTGAAAGATTAAGAAATTAATTGGAATATTGTTTGGGTTATGAAGACGTATAAAAATGAAGCATTGTTAGTGAATAACATACACCTTGGTGTACTATATGGCCACACCCTTTTTCTAGATATTACTCATCATGTAGTACACTCTTACAGTTTTTCTTCGAGTTTCTTCTCACGGTACTGGTTTAGTCCCTAGCCCTGCAGAATGAGTCTCTCTTCACATATACTGACAATGGGCATTTTTGTTTGTTTGTTTAATAGAGACGAGGTCTCACTATGTTACCCACATTGGTCTCAAACTCCTGGGCTCAAGCAATCCTCCTGCCTTGGGGATGTCTATTCCACCAAAATAAGAGAGTGAATAGAACTCCCGTGAAGATTTTTTTAAAAAGATAAGAGACATGTAAATTACTCCAGGTCAAACATTCATCTGAGTTCCTACAATAAAAATCGAAAAATATTCACCACATGGCAGGCACTGGAAAGAATGAGGTTTTTGACTTCATAGGGTGGGAGGATTCCATCTTTAACCTTCCATTTACAGTCGGGTGGCTGGAAAGATCTCAAAGAACAGATGACGTGTGACTATTTGCTGCGTTCCCTAAGGGAAGAGATTCCAGGTAGAGACAACAGCAAGTTACAAAACCCTGATATGGAGGCATACCAGCCACGTTTGAAGAAGAATATAGGAGACCAGTGAGCCTAAGTGAAACCTAGGAGATCACAGTGTAGGGTTTCATTAGGATTTTATAGGGCATGATGAAGATTTTAGAATCTATTCCTTGTGAGGTAGAACATCTTTAGGAAATTTGGAGAAGACACCAGAATATGATCTGACTTATGTTTTAAGAGTAAGAGAATTAATCTACCTGCTATGTTGAGAATATATTGTAAACATCACTAATCAAGTTGTTGCAATAATTCATGTGGAAAAGAATGGTGTCCTAAGGCCAACTGAAAAAGAATGAAGGACCCATTAATTGTGCTACATGTTTCTAAAAATGTGAGAAGAAGAACTAATTCACCATGTAATTTAGCATTATGGAGAATCTTTGGTGTCATTTATAAGAGCAATGTCAATGATAGGACTAGAACCCTAATAGAAGCATGCTGAAGGAAGAATGTTGATCAAGGGGGCACAGACAAGAACTCAGGAAACTCTTTCAGAGGGTCTTTTCTGAAATGGAAAATAGAGAAATGCAGAAGTAGTTTAAAGAATAATACTGTTTTTTAATTGAGAAAAATCCCAGAATATTTTTATTACCCTAAAGGATTTAATAATGTAGGAAAGTTATTTTGCAGATGATGCTCACAATTATTAGGCCTATATCCTAAGAGAGCAAAGCAGTGAGAAAAGTAAATGAGCTCAGATGAGTAGTTGAACTTCAGCAAGAATGCGAATAGTTCATTCACAGAAGCAGGAAGGAACATATCTAGAGGCACGTGCATAGTTTTCCTGCTAGAAATTGAAAACCATCTTCCTGATTAATTTTGGTTTACCAATTAAATGTGCCTCAGGTTATCAGATGAAAGAGAATATTGAGAGAAGGCACTGAAGGTAAAGCAGGAAAAGAAGGTATGATTTTTTTTTCAGGCAACATGTCTTGGTGTAAGTGGACATAATTGTAAAGGGAGATCTGTAAGCAAAGATTTTTTGTTTTTGTTTTTTTTCCCATCTCCTGTCATGTTTAAAGTTGAGTTTACCTGGGATTCCCTCTAGCTTCAAATACAAAAAAGTGATTGTAGTCATCAATTTTGTCATCTCAGTGTGGGCTATGAAGAGAGGGATGATAAAATGAAAGAAGAATCACTAAATTGTCATTCTCAATTGAGTTGAAGTACCAGGGAAATGGATGTGGCAATGTGGATTTTCTCAAAATATAGCAGCAGGCATTATTTGAATAGAATATGTGAAATTAAGATGATGGAGGAAAAATACATATTAGTAATGCAAAGAAATATGGGATAGCCTTGAATTGAGTCACTGATGGGGTAGAA
This sequence comes from Tarsius wallacei, assembly GCA_963574415.1. NCBI lineage: Eukaryota > Metazoa > Chordata > Mammalia > Primates > Tarsiidae > Tarsius > Tarsius wallacei. Next base: position 26,960 of record CAUYQG010158209.1, on the reverse strand, counting down.
GACAAAGTCACTAGAAAAGATCAAGAAACAGAGGGGTATAGCCAGATGGTGGAACAGAACCCTCCAGCATTTTACCACCCCCCCCAACCCCCCCAGCAAGAACATACATTTGAACGATCTACATGAGAAAATATCTTCACAAAAGCTAAGGAAACTAGGTGAGAGATCACAGTGCCTGGTTTTAGCATAATAACAAGGAAAGAAGCAATGAAGAAAGTAACAAGGACTGTCTCCCAGTGCCTACGCCACCTCTCCCCAAATCCTCAGCAGCACAGCCTGGAGAGAGTTGGGAGAACAAGGGGAAAGTGAGCATGGGACGTTTACTTGGAAATCAGTGCTGTCCCCACCACAGTAAAACACAGCACCAGGCAGAATCTCACAGCCCCTGATTATAAGCTGGTGGCCACAGATTGGGTTTCTAGACCAGCCCCATACCAAAAAGGAATCTACCACCCAGACAGCAGGGACCCAATTCCAGCCCACTTGACTATTGGCTGGCAAAAGTGGCCTAGGCCCCAAATATATTTCAGCAGCAGACAGGCTGCAGAGGCACTAGGACTTTGGATGAGTGAAAAAACAATCTACAGAATGGGAAAAAGTATCTGCAAACTATGCATATTCAGAATACATAAGGAACTCAACAGCAACAAAACATATCACCTGACTTTAAAATGGGCAAAAGGTCAGCCTGCTCCCCTGGTCTATTGCAGAAATATATCCCTCCAATACCATGAAGCAGGTGGACCCCATTTCTACATACCCAGAAAAGCAGCTGAGCTGACCCACCCTTCCTGCGCAGGGATCCTGGTACAACAGGGCTCTCTCTACCTCATGCCCAGGCATATCTCTAGGCATTTGGATCACCCGCTTCCCTGGATCAGCAGGCTGAGCCTCCCCACCCTCTGTGCGGAGATCCCGCTATGGCCAGGGGCCCTCCACAATCCATGCTCAGGCATTTCCCCAGGCATTCTGAGTGCCTGCCAGCCTGGATTAGCAGCTGAGCCACCCCACCCTTCCTGTACAGAGTTTATGGTACAATGGTGCTTCTGCTCCAAGCCTAGGCATACTCCTAAGCGTTGGCACACCCGCTCGCCTGGATCAACTGCCTGAACTACTCCTTCCTCTCCCTTCAAAGACCTCTGTGACATCAGTGGCTACTTAACCCTTGCTGGGGGACCTACTCTCAGGCACCCGGAGCACCCACCCACCTGGATCAGCAGCCTGAGCCACCCCACATCCACTATGCCGAGATCTTGGTACAGGGGTGCTCTCTCCACTTCACAACCAGACATTCACCTGCTCACCTAATTATCAACTTGAGCTACACCCACACACACTGTGCAGACATTCACATTGTGTTGATTACTCCTTTTCTCACCAGAGCATACTTTCAGGCAGTCGGTGCAACTACTTATCTGGATTAGGAGCTTGAGCCAACACTCCCTGGTGCAGTGGCACACACTCTGTTCCACGCTCAGACATATCCAGGCTTCTGGTGCCCCTGCCCCTCTGGAACAGGAGCTTGACCCATCACCCTCCTCCCACATAAAGAACTAAGTGCAGCAGTACTCCCTCTGACCCACACATGGGTATAACTCCAGGCATTTGGGACACATGCTCATAGGTCAGGAATTTGAGCCATCTTCCCTTTCCTGTGCAAATACCCTGTTGTGGCAGTGGTTTCTCTGCTCCTTCGCTGGGCACACTTGCTCTCCTGGAATAAGAGCTTGAGCCACCTCTCTTATCCACTGCAAATAACTCATTGCAGCAGCAGTTTACCCACTGTTTGCCAAAAAATATTCCCAAGCATTTAAAACACCCACTCACTTGGATTAGGAGACCGAACCACCCCTGTCTCCAGGGGTAGAATTACTGGTGCAGTGTCGGTCTCTTTGTTCAATGTCCAGACATATCCCCACATATCTGGAGCACTCACTCTTCTGCATTAGGAATTTAGGCAGCCTTCCTCTTCCTGTGAAGACAACTCAGGGTAACAGAGGTTTCCCAACACCATGCCCACACACTCCTCTGGGTGCTTGGTTGGCACACACCAAACCCTGCCTCTGAGCTTGTGCTTGTGCCAGATATTGGTGGACATGTAGATGGGCCTAATGGGACTGCTCCTCCCCATCTTGATTCCTGCCCCTCCAGGACTAAACTGGGAGCTAAGACAACTCCATAGATCAGCTTATTGCCTGAGGTAACAGAGAACTTCTCCCAGTAAACAAGGATCAAGTAAATATCCATTCATGTCAACAGAAGCCAATTCTTACCATAAACACCACCTGCTGACCTGGATATTGAATGCTACAACACACTAGGAAATCTGCTGACATCAAAGGATACCATTGAAGAATAAGAAAAGCTTCTCAAGACCCTGCCACCTCAACCCCACAGGAGGCAGTAAGCTGGCCCATACCCCAGGTATATCACTACTAGAACCAGCACTTGGGAAAGTCAATATACCCAAGTCAATATACTTATACAGACTTGTTGTCACATGAAGTACTAGGACCAAAGCCAAAGGACCCTACACAATATACATTATAGCCTCACCAAAGGGGGAAAAAAACCTGTCCAACAAAAAAACAAATTTTCTAAAAATAAGAGAGAGAGACACTTAGACAAGAAAGATCCAAAGAAACAACTCTGAAAGCATTTAAAAACAGAGTGTTATACCTTCGAAGGGGCACACTAACATTCCAGCAATGAATTCTAACCAAAATGAGATCCTTGAAATATCAGATAAAGAATTTAAAATACTGATTTTAATAAATTCAATGAGATAGAAGAGAAAGCTAAAACCAACACAAAGAAATCAGTAAAACCATTAGGTATGTAAAAAGAGAAATAGAAACCAATTTTTAAAAAACAAAAAGAACTAAAAACTGGCTGGGTGCAGTGACTCATGCCTATAATCCCAGCACTTTGGGAGGCCAGGGTGAGAAGACTGCCTGAGTCTACGGATTCGAGATCAGCCTGGGCAACTTGGCAAGACCTCATCTCTACAATAAATCAAAAAATTAGCTGGGCATGGTGGCGTGTGCCTGTAGTTCCAGCTACTTGGAAGGCTGAGGTGGAGGATCACCTGAGCCCAGCAGGTAGAGGCTGCAGTGGCCATGAGCGTGCCACTGCACTCCAGTCAGGGAGACTGAGTAAGACTCCAACTAAAAACAAACAAAACAAAAAACTAAAAACTCACTGGAGGAATTATAAAATATACTAGGAAGCTTTCACAATAAGCTCAGCCAAGTGGAAGAAAGAACCTCAGAACTGAAAGACAGGTCTTTTGAATTAACTCAGTCAGACAAAAATAAAGAATAAATAATTTTTAAAATAATGAACAAAGCAGCCAGGCTCAGTGGCCCAGCCTGCAATCCCAGCACTTTGGGAGTCTGAGGCTAGTGGATGCCTGAGGCCGTGGGTTCATGACACCCCAGGTAACTTGGTGAGACCTCGTCTCTACAATAGATAAAAAATTAGCTGGGCACGGTAGTGCACACCTGTAGTTGCAGCTGCTTGGAAGGCTGAGGCAGGAGGATCGCCAGAGCCCAGCAGGTCAATGCAGGTGTGGCTGTGAGTGTGCCATGGCACTCCAGCTTGGGTTACAAAGACTCCAATTAAAAAAAAAAAAAAATGAACAAAGCCTTTGAGATATAAAGTGTCAACTCAATGAATCATAGGAATTGCAGAGGGAAGAGAAGCTAAAGTAAAAAGTATGGAAAACCTATCAAAGGAAATAATTTTTAAAACTTCCCTGGGTGGGCACAGTGGCTCACACCTATAATCCTAGCACTTTGGTAGGCAAAGGTGAGAGGATTACGTGAGCTCAGGGGTTTGAGACCAGCCTGAGCAACATGGTGAGACCTCGTCTCTACAATAAATAAAAAAATCAGCCAAGCATGGTGGTACATGCCTGTGGTTCCAGCTACTTGGAAGGCTGAGGCGGAAGATTCACCTGAGCCCAGCAGGTCAAAAGGCTGTGGTGGCCATGAGCATTCTGCTGTGCTCCAGCCTGGGCAACAGAGTGAGACTCCAACTCAAAAAAAAAAAAAATTACTTAAAAAAAAAAAACTTCCCTGGTTTTGAAAGAGATTTAAACATACAGATATAGGAAGCTCAGAAAACTCCTGTAAGATACAAAGCATTCTTCTTTGCAAGAAGAATCTCACCAAGGTTTATAGTTATCAAACTATCCAAAGTCAATGTGAACAAAAATAATCCTAAGAACAGCAAGAGAGATGCAACAAATTATCTATAAAGAAAACCCCATCAGATGAAGAACAGACTTCTCAGTAGGTGGATGCTTGAGGCCGTGGGTTCATGACACCCCAGGTAACCCCAGCCAGAAGAGACTGGGGACCTATTTTCAACCACCATAAAGAAAAAAAAAAAAAGCCAGCCAAGAATTTTATATCCTGCCAAACTAATAAGCTTCAAAGGAAAAATAAAATATTTCCCCCAACAAACAAGTAACAGGGGAATTCATTGCCACAAGACCAGCCCTATAATAGATGTTCAAAGGAGTCCTAAACATGAAAACGAATGACTATATCCATCATTATAAAAGGTCACATAAGTACAATGCTTACATATCTTATAAAGCAATTATACATTTGAAACTCCAAGGTAGTTATCTAACACCATTATGGCAGGAACAAAGCTTCAAACATCAATATTTACCCTGAATGTAAATGGCCAAAATGCTCCACTAAAAAGATACAGAATGGCAAAAGGGAAAAAAAACAAGGCCACACCACCTGCTGCCCACAAGAGACACTTCTATTAGCCAAAGACAGCTACAGACTCAAAGTAAGTGGATGGAAAAATATACATCACACAAATGGAAAACAAAAGTGAGCAGGATATATCCTCATGTCAGATAACAGACTTTAAACCAACAACAGTACAAACAAATATAAATAAATAAATAAGGACATTACACAATGATAAAGGGTTCAACAGAAGATTTAATTGTCATAGATATAGATACACCCAATTAGTAAAGCAAGTGATACTTGACCTAAGAAAGCATATTGAGTATTATGAACACCTCTATTATGAAAGAAGGAGGTGAAAGATATCTACAAGGAGAACTATAAAACACTGATGAAGGATATCATAGATGACACAAATAATGGGAAAAAATCTAATGATCATGAATCAGAAAAATCAACATTGTTAAAATGATCATACTGTCCAACACAATCTATGGTAACAAACTGGAAAACCTAGAGTAAATGGATAAATTCCTGGAAAAATACAGCCTCCTAAGAGTGAACCAAGAAGAAACTCTGAATAAACCAATAGCAACCCTTAAAGAATAGAATCAGTAATTTTTAAAAAATCTTCCCCTCCCACCAAAAAAGCCCAGGGCCAGAGTTTCACAGCCAATTTTTACCAGATGTACAGAAGTACTAGTTATCAATCTTACTGAAATTATTATTAAAAATCTAAAAAGAGGGACTCCACCCTAACTCAATCTACAAAACCAGTATCACTCGGATATCAAGGTTGTACCTGTTGAACCAGGCAAGGAAGGGTACAACAACAAAAAAGAAAACTACAGGTCAATAGCCCTAATGACCATAGATGCAAAATTCCCCAACAAAATATTAGCAAACCAAATTCAGCATCACATTAAAAAAATTCACCACAATCAAATGGATTTTAATCCAAGGATGCAAAGATAGTCCAATACCCACAAATCAGTAAGTATGATTCACCACACAAACAGAATTAAAAACAAAATACATATAATCATCTCACTATATAAAATCAAACATCCCTTTACGATTTTAAAAAAAACTCTACAAACTATGTATTGAAGAAATATATCTCAATATAATAAGAGTTGTAAGCAACAAACAAACAGCCAACATCATACTTAACAGTGAAAAGTCGAAAATATCCTCCCTCAAAAATGGAACAAGACAAGGATGTCCACTCTCACCACTCCTATTCAACACTGTACTGGAAGTCCTAGCCAGAGCAATCAGGCAATAGAAAAATAATAAAAAGTATCCAAATCAGCAAAGTGGAAGTAAAATTATCTCAGTTCACTGATGGCATGACTGTACAGTTAGAGAATCCCAAAGACTCCTCCAAGAGACTTCTAGACTTGATAAATTACTCAGTAAAGTTTCAGGATACAGAATCCATGTACAAAAATCAGTAGCATTTCTACACATTCATAATACTCAAGCCAAGAACCAAATCAATAGCTCAATCCCATTTCCAATAGCCATCCAAAAAAGAAAACTTAGAAATACATTCAACCAAAGAGGTGAAAGATCTCTACAAGAACTACAAAACATTGATGAAAGATACCACAGATGACACAAAATAATGGAAAAAATATTCCATGATCATGGATCAGAAAAATAAACTTAATTAAAATAGCCATATTGCCCAACACAATCTACAGATTCAATGTAATCCCTATCAAAATACCAACATTAGTTTTCATAAACCAAAAAAACAAAAAATGGAAATGTTTATAAGGAACCATTAAAAGAGCCCAAGTAACCAAAGCAATCCTAAGTAAAAAGAACACACACAGTGGTATCATACTACCTGACTTCAAATTATATTACAAGCTATAGTAACTAAAATGCCATGGTATTGGTATCAAAATGGATCAGTGGAACAGAACAGAGATCCCAGAAATAAAGCCAAATATCTACAACTAACTGATATTTGACAAAGCTAGCAAAAATGAACAATAGAGAATGGATACCCTATTCAATAAATGATGCTGGAAAAAATGGACCCCTACCTCTCACTTTATACAAATATTAACTCAAGATGGATCAAAGACTTAAATGTAAGGCCCCAAACCATAAAATTCTAGAAGAAAAACTTCTGGACATTGGCCAAGGCAAAGAACTTATGATAAAGACCCCAAAAGCAAATGCAACAAAAACAGACACATGGGATTTAATTTAACTAAAAAGCTTCTGCACAGCATAAGAAATAATCAACAGAGTGAACAAAAATACTTATGGGAGACAATATTTGCAAATTATGCCTCACATAAAGCCATAAAAAGAACAAAATCACATTATTTGCAGAAACATGTGGAACTGGAGAACAATATCCTGAATGAACTAACTCAGAAATAGAAAACCAAACACCACATGTTCTCATTTATATGTGGGCAATAAATGGACATAGAGATGGAAATAATAGACACTAATAATAGACTATTAAGAGTAGGGAGGCAAACAGAGAGGTGAGGTTTCTGAAGGTACCTATTGGGTACAATGTTCACTATTTTGAGGATAGGGACTCCTGAAACTCAACACCCACCAGTATGCAATGTGTCCATGTAATAAAAATGCACTTGTTCCTCGAATCTAAATTTTTTTAAAAAGGAGGAGGGGGCAAAAGATCTGAAAGACATTTCTCAGAGAAAGACACACAAATGGTCAACAGGTTTCTGAAGAACTGCTCATAGTTACTGATCATCAGAGAATCCATGTTAAAGTCATAATAATACATCACCTCACCCCAAGTAGAATGGAAGACAAAAAATAACAATTGCTGACAAGGATATAGATAAAGGGGAATTCTTATATTGGTGGGAATGTAAATTAATACAGCCATTACAGAAAACAGGATGGAGGCTCCTGAAAAATCAAAAATAGAGAAATCATATGATCTAGCAATCCCATTACTGGATATATATCAAAAAGAAATGAAATCAGTATGTCAAAGAGATATCTGCACTCCTGTGATCATTGAAGCCCTATTCAAATAGCCATGATATGGAATTAATCTAAGCTCCCATCTGTGGATGAATGGATAAAGAAAATGTGGTATACAGTAAATACACAATGGTATACTATTCAACTATAAAACAGAAAGAAATCCTGTCATTTCAAGCAACATGGATGAACCTAGAGGACATTAATCCAGGCATAGAAAGGCAAATACTGCATGACCCCACTCATATGTGTAAAAGTTGATCTTATGGAAGTAGAGACTAGAATAGTGATTACCAAAGGCTACAGGGGCTACGGGGTTGCAGAAATGAGGAGAGATTGGTCAACAGGTCCCAAGTTACAGTTAGAAAGGAAGAATAAGTTCTGGTATTCTGTTACAAAGTAGGGGGATTATAGCTATAATAATGTAATGTATATTTCAAAATAGCCAGAAGAGAAGATTTTGAATGCTATCATCAAAAAAAATACATGTTTAAAGTGATAGATGTGCTCATTACCCTTATTTGATCATTTTACAGTACATGCATATACCCCATAAATATGTGCAATTAGTATGTCAATTATAAATAAAACAAAAAAGTTAAAAAGGAGATAAAGTTAAAAAAAAAAAAGCAAAGTATTAGAAAACCATTACACGAAAATGAAAATTCTCAAAAATTCTGATAATTATACCTGAGAGACAACTCCAGTGAGACATGAACTAATCATCATGGGTTTGACTTGAGGACTGGTAGAAAGTGACAACAGGAAGACACACAGAATAGCACAGTCACATAAGATGAAATTCAAAGAACAGTTAAATAATGGAAAGAGAATGCATTGGGAGAGGTAGTGTGTAGGAAGAATACCACTTCCACCTACATAATCTAAGATAAGAGTGGGGTGAAAGAGAACTGCCTATCTTTAACAGATGTGTTGAGTGTTAAATAACATATTCATGTAACATCCTAAAACAATGCCTGGCACATTTGAAATACTTAATGTATCTTAGGTATCATTATTGTTGTCATTTTTGTTATTACTCAATCTTTACAATGTCACTATGAGGCAGGTATAAGGATAGTCTTATTGAACAGATGGCAAACTAGAGACTCAAATATATGATGCAATAGTGATCTGAGGTTAAAATCAATGGACATCTGACCCAGACAGGAAAAATTTAACCACTTGGCTATACTGTCTGAAATCTGCAGTTCAGTGTTCATGGCAGGCCAGCAGTAAAGACAAACACACAAGAAGATCAAATTAAGTCTTAAGTTTCTATTAATAAATCTGATCTGGGCTTTCTTTTTTCTACTTGACAGGAATCTCTGGGGACTGGAAAAATCACTTCACAGTGGCCCAGAGTGAAACCTTTGATAAAATCTACCAAGAGAAGATGGCCGGGCTTCTTCAAGGGCTTTTCCCATGGGAATAATGACCTAGTATTTCTGAGTCTCACATGAATGGTGATTTTTCTGATGTTCTAATGCAAACACATGCTCATGTGAAGCAAACCTCCTACAATTCAGTTATAATCCTTTAATACTTTAAGATAACCAAGTTTATTATTAACTTTAAGCCATGTCAGCTTCAAAAAGTTACATAAGACTTCACACATACAGACCAATAGGGAAAACAATATTTTTGTCTAACTGCAACTTTGTACCCTTTGATCAAATTTATTAACTTGCACACGGTGGTGACTATAATGAACAATAATGGAGTACATATTTCAAAATGACTAAAAGAGTAGATTTTAAATGTTTTCTCCATAAAAAAAGTGATAAGTATGCAAAATGATGAATTTTTCAATTGGGCTAATGGAACCATTTCATAATGTAAACATATATAAAGTATCACATTGTGCATCATAAATATATGCAATTATAATTTGTCAATTAAAAATAAAAATGTCGGCCAAGCGCGGTGGCTCAAGCCTATAATCCAAACCTGTAAACCCAGCACTTCGGGAGGCAGATGCGAGAGGATTCCCTGAGGCTGCGGGTCCAAGATCAGCCTGGGCAACGTGGTGAGACCTAGCCTCTACAATAAATCAAAAAATTAGCCGGGCATGATAGCGTATGCTTCCAGCTACTTGAAAGACTGAGGAGGAAGGATTGCCGGAGCCCAGCAGGTCGACGCTGGGGTGGCCATGAGTGTGCCACTGCACTCCAGCCTGGGTGATGGAGTGAGACACCCAAGTCAAAAAAAAAAAAGTTACTATTTATGAATTCTAATCAGATTAAAAAATAAGTTAATTATCTGCCATATTTGTGACTTATAAATAAAGTATGATATGAAACATTACATATGTGTAGAGCAATACTTCTGAGCCATCCCAAATCATACTTCTCTCCGTATTTTGGCATCCCATAATTAATAACTATTCAGAATTTAGTGTGTATATCTGTAGTGAACGCTCTTGGTGCCCTGCCCAGATCACCATCCCTGCACAGCTATGCTCCAATAACTGTGAGGCTGCCAATTGTTCAAGGGTTCCTTATCTCTACAAAACTGGTCTGAGCCAAACTGGAGACATTTTTCATGAAAGTATATGCCTACTGCAAGACAACACAGCAACCAACGAATGACTTATGTAGAAGTCACTAAAAACTAACACTTGGCCCTAAGAATGGAGTAAATTTATAGTGTGATTTATGTTCCAAGCCCTCTGTGAAACCAAGATGATGAAGCAGGTCCCCAGTCCAAACCACATTCATCTTTGGATTCTTTCCCCTGCTGTGCCTCACACTCTTCACTACCCTACCCCAGAGCACACTCATTCTCTAAGCCACTTATACAAAAATATCCATTTCAAGCTTTGTTTCCAAGAAACTCAGTTCTAGACACTGGACAGCAGAAGCCATTCTAGAATGAATCAACTCTAAAGACAGAATTCTGGAATTAAATCACTTACCAGGTAGAGAGTAATGAGGATCCAAGTCGTTGTGGAAGGTGAAGTTAGACAGTCCTCCCTGGCAGGCTGTTATAGAAATAGAGAAACAAGGAGATGAGCCCAGACTTTGACTTGAGCCCATGATTAGACTAGTGGTTCTGAAATGAGGATGACTTTGCAACCCAGGGCACACAGCAGTGTCTGGAGATGTTTGACTATCACAATTGCAGAGGGGAGTACTATTGGCATCAAATGGATAGGGGTCAGGGATGCTATTTAATATCCTACCTTGCCCAGGACAGCTCACCATGTCAAAGAATGATCCAGATCAAAAGGTCAGGGTGCTAAGGCTGAGAAACCCTAGCTTGGGGATTGTGCTACTTATGAGGATGAGAACTGGCAAGAAGATAAGGCAGAATGTAAGAGGGCTGAGAGGTGAGGCTGAATAGATCAGCAAGATCATAGAAAGTCAAAACCCCAAAGAAGGAGCAGAGGGGAAGGGCAGAAAAGAAAGGAGAAAGGCATGGGGAGAGAGGAAGAAAAGGAATCTACTTGCCTAACCCCAACTGTTTCAGTGTTCCTGGCTTACTCCTTTGTCACCCTCCCAAATATTACTATCACTACTATCACCCAGAGTTGGATATCAGGTATGCTATGCAGGGAACAAGGATTTCTCCACTGGTGGGGTAAGGCAGGTTCATCCCAATTGCCTAGCATTTGAGGTAGGAAACCCAGATGAGTTTGACAGCTGCAGTCATAGAATCTCACAATTGTATGAAAAGTCCCTTTAATTTCAAGCCACTGCCTGACATGGTGAAGGACTCACATTACAAATGATGGGGACATGCAGCACTGGAGGAATCCATTTATGAATTCACTCAATAAATTTTATTTTTTTTAATTGTGGCATAACATAAGATTATATAAATAACATAAAATTAACTATTAGTGACATTCCATGCTAGAAACTTTCTCTCCTTATAATCTAGTCCCCAATATTTGCCCCAACTCAGAAGAAAGTAGTCAGAGTGATCTGAGTCTCTATGTCCCTCGACTGAAGAGTGACAAAAGATGGGGAATTAAGACAGAGAAGGGACTCCCTCTTAGGGGCCTGTGCCCCCATCCCCAGCATAAAATTTAAAGTTTTTCCAGAGAAATTCCAGGCTCCTAGCTAGCCCTGAAAGGTAAAAGAGCAAATTGATAAGCAAGATAATAGCAGATTAAAACAACAGCCAAATAAGTTAGAGTCGTAAGATGTTTGGTTCCCTATAAAAACTAAAGATATGAACTTAAACCTATGTTCTTGATTTGTTTTTCAGAAACCCAGACCCCCACCAAAAGTACCTGCTGGCACAAAGAACTCAGATAAGGGGGAACTGAGGACTGAAGTCTGACCATCGCTCTTTGTCTTAAATTTCTTCCTTCCTGAGGGACCTAGAGAAGCCATGTCCATGGGCCAGAACTAACATTCCTTCTGCTGACCCAAGTTTTTACACAAAGCTTTCCTTCCTTAACCAATTGTAAATCAGAAAATCTATGCCCGCCCCTCAAGATATCCCACCTTTTTAGACCAAACCAATGTACAACCTCCATGTATTAATTGACGATTTTTGCTTTTAACTTCTGTTTTTCTTACATTTATTTCTGCCTTTAAAAACTCTTGCTTGTAAGCGATGGGAGGAGTCAGGTCATAAGCATGAGCTACCGGATTCTCATTGCTTGGCACCCTACAAATAAACACCCTCCTTTTCTCCCACTATAAAACTTTCTCGTGTGGATATTTGGTCTCACTGTGCCGGTGAGCAGAGTCCAATTGTTTGATGACACAATCTACATGGTTGCTCCCCACCCCCACCCCCCCGGGCCAAAAAAAACAAATAAATGTCTACCTCCAACGTCAGTAACCCTGATATTGAGAAACTCCAATTTACACCTCCTAGCTCTAAACGTAAAGTACCAGGTCATTCACCTGTTTTGCTCACTGCTGTATCCTCGGCAACTAGCACTTATTTGGCACTTACGGAGTGAATGCACAGCACGAACCTGTAATCAAGGACCAAAGCGAACTGCCAGGGGCAGGAGTGTTCCTGGGAGCTAAAAGTAATCTAGTGTCCCTGCAAACGGGCTTGAAAAATTCTAGGTTCCAACCAAAATTGGGAGAGAAGGGGTGGAAAGTTAGTGAATCAAAGCTAGACAAGTCTCTGAGCACTTACTAGAAGGCACGCAACCAGGCAGAATGCTAGGCGCTTGCAAGTTGCATGTATAATATTATTTAAATAAATGCGCCCCCCCCCGCAACAGCCCACAAGAGCATGAAAGTTTCTCCCATCCCACTCCGACTCCTCCCACAAACCGACCCCACAGGCTCCTCCGCTGAGATGCATGCGCCCTCTGCCCTTCGAAGCTCTGCCAATGACGTCATCATAGAAGGGGCGGGAGGGGGAGCAAAGGATGTTACCATGGCGACCGCGACAATCAAAAACGCCCAAGTGACGCTCAAGGCCTCTACAACGGGCCCAAGGCCCAGGAGTCATCCACGATAGCAGCACCTGGCGAGCAGAGTGGGGGAAAGCGGGATGCCGGGTTACACACCTCCTGCCCAGAGTACTCGGCGGCAACTTCGGGATGAGGCTCCCAAACCTCTGCAGTGCTGAACTACAACCCCCAGAAGCCTCTGCGGCCACTTCCTTTTTCTTCTGCTTTCCTCACAAAAAAAGTAGGTGGTCAACCCACCAAATCAACCCCGTATGTAGGCATCTTTAGCCTAAGCCTCCTTATACCAACAGGTGCTACTCCCGTCTCTAACCTTCCTTGAGACTACGATACCCAGAAGCCTCTGAAACTCTCCCGACCAGGGTTGTCCCGGAGACAGATTAACGCTGTTTCAACAAGTTGGAGCCACGGTGGAAAAAAATCATTTCGATTGGTAGAGGTTACATTGCCTTCTCCAAAGGAAGGGACGGTATCCCGGGTCGCCCTGAGAGATGGCAGGGGCTGCCCACCGTCCCCATTAGAAACCTTAATTAAGGTGAAGTGAATCCGAGGGTTGACAAAGTACCAATGACTCAGAGGCACTCAGACACATTTCTACCGGAGCCGATGAAGGGCCAGCAGCAAAGGTATTTAAAACTTAAGATTTAGAGCCAGAAGAGGAGACACTTGAATGGGGGTTAGACTGGCAATTTCCTTCAGGTTGGATAGGGTATTTCTTGTCAGAAAGTGACAAATTATCTGATCAACTAAAGTTGTCTTTGTTCATCCTATTGGAACACCTTCAAATCTGCTCTTTTCTCCCAGGAGGAGGTAGGGGGGTCACATACAAACTGGAGACCATCAACCATGGAAACCAGGCTGGGAACCGGGAGTCACATTTACCTGTCAGATACCTCTGGAGTCAGCATCTCCAGTCTCAAAAATGAGGACTGTGGTGCCTCCCAAGTGCAACCCCAGAAATTTAAGGCAGACCCTTCACCCACTCATTTAAAGTATTTGTGACTGTTAAAGTGTTAAAAGTTGTGCCTTGAAAATGCCACGTATTTTTTCTAGGGGTTGGTCTTCTCATTTGATGTCCTGTAGGGGCTCTCTGTAGCTCTCGTGCTTAGATGGTTGCATCTCTGGTGGAAAATGCCACTTTCTTAATCAGCCCTGTTGCTTGAGGAACATGTGGTAAGTGAAATCTCTGGCTATACAGATACTACTGTCCACACACAAGGTTTACCTTGACTTGAGCCATTTGAGTAACAAACATGTTTAGGGAAGAGGGCTGTGCTTGTATGTAGTGTCACAAGCATCTGTGGGGACTGTTTTTATGGGCCCAATTCTGATCATGCCCAGTAAATTGTGTACCTTGATTGCTATCAGTGTGTCACATGACACTGAATTGCTTCAAGCCCTTGAGGGTAGCTGTTTGGTTTCCTTTTTCCAAGGAAGCCCTGTAACAATCCTGTGGCAGGATCTTCTTTTGTCCCAAGCTTTCTGGCAGGGGTCTGATGGGATTTATTCGCCAGTCTCTCACGGGGGAACTCATGGAAACCCAGAAAGACACCCAGTGGGTTTGTCAGCGTATGTGGGATGCGGTGGGGTTACAGGTGGGAACAAGCTAAGCAGTTGGTTACTGTCACCACTAAGTCTGCACAGCGGAGGGGCAATCCTACTCCTTTTGCTATTTGCCAGTCCACCATGTTAATTCACCCAATCATCTAGCTCAGGTGACTGTGAGGGAGCCAGTGCTCCAATTTGCAAGGGTGTCCACCTCATTACCAAGAGGTTAATCTGACCACTGTGCTGAAATATGACACACAATTAGACTCCCTGTGAGCTCTTGTAGCTTCTCCCAAATGTCTTTCCATATTACTAGCTCCCTGTAAGAGACTTTTTAGTGCCTACCAGTCATCTCAGGTGTGACATATAGGACATGATTCATGGGTACAAACTAAATACATGGCCCAGACTTCCTGTACATTGCTTTGTTGCATTTCCATTTCATACCAGATGCTGTCTGTCTTTGGTTGAACCACTACTGCTGTCCACACACAAGGGTTATCTTGACGAGCCATTTCAGTACCAAGCATTTTTAGGAATGAGGGCCATGTTCATATATACCGTTGCAGGCATCTCCTGTAGGGACTCCACAATAGTGCACTGGTCCTAAGACAGCAAGCAATTCATCTTCCATGGGACTCTTGGGGCAGGCAAGTATTTTGTTGCAGGTGAGCATGTCACTTTGTAAAGTGGAAGCCTGAGCAACAGCTGAGACCAACTGGCAAACAACCTTCCTATCCAGCCCGTGATAGAGAACTGTTCTATTACCAGCAAAGCAGTGCTCATCAGTTTAACTTGCTGCAAGTCCTTATGTAACATCAGATCCTGCTGTTCAATCAGGGAATAGGTTTCAACACCCTTTCACAGTTGTGACTAGAACCCTAGGGTAACTGCTTTCCCATGCTTTACTTGCCAGGAGACAGACTTATGGTCATACCTAAAGATTCAGATATCCTGAGAAGGGGAGATCCCAAGGCTTGCACCCTAGCCACTGTATTTTAGCCTTTGTAAATGCTTCCTCTCATTTCTAGACTGCTTCTCTACTATTGGTATGGGAGGGGGGAGCATTGTGCTAAATGTGGAATAAAAACCTCCAAATATTCCAAAAGGCACAGGAAACCTTGTAACTGTTTCACTGTTTTAAGTGGAAAAAACTGTTGTATTTTGTCAATGACTGTGCTTGGGATAAGGCAGGTCTTACATAACCAAGTGACCTGTAGGAATCTTACAGTCAGTCCTGGGCTTTGTATCTTTTGCGGATCCATGGCCCATCTTCTGAATTGGGAAGAGTGCACAATGTAGCCAAGTGTTGTTGTGGCACTAAGTCTTCAGAGGTTAGGATAATACTATCAATCTAATGAAACCTTTTAACAGCAGGTAGCAGTGGACAAAAAAACCTCTCATAATTGTTCCATGACAAATAGTGGAGCTATGCAGATAACCCTGAAGAAACACTTGCAATGTCCATTGTTGGCTGTTCCAAGGAAAAGCAGATTGACCCTGTGAATCAGGGTTAAAAGGATACTGAAGAAGGCATTAGCAGAATCTAAATCAGCAAAAGTGCCTATAGGTTGCTCTATTGCCTGAATTATTTTAGGCACAACAGGGTATATCTCAAGAACCACCTTATTTGATTACTTGTAGTTTACCGTGATGTACCAGGTGCCATCAGGTTTACTTACCAGCCAAACAGGACTGTTAAAGGATTCTAGGCTAGTGGAGTATTAACTTCAACCAGTTCCTGTACAGTAGCTGTGATTTCCTTTATTCCACCAACAAGACAGTACTGTTTCACAGATGGCACACCATTGGGAGAGGAAGAGGTACAGGTTCCCATTTTGCTTCCCCTCTTTCAATAGCAGTTACCACTTGAACTAATAGGTGAAATTAACCCACAGACATTTGGAAAGTGCACCCTAAAAAGATGTCCATACCCAAGATATTTTCCGGAATAGTAAAGATAAAGACAGCATAGTGGGGGTGGCAGTGGAGGGCGGGGGAGAGACTCCATCCAATACCGAGGGGGAAATAAGTTTATTTTGCTCAAACTGTTCCTCCCTCATAACCATCAACAGCCACCCACTTACCAGTGCATCTCTCTGGGTTTTCATGAATTAAGGTGCATTCCACACTCATATCAACGGAAGCTAAGGTCTTCTGCTTGTGTTTTGGACTCTATCTGTAAGCCTCACATGGCAACTCTGGTTACCCCTTACTGCTCATACAAAGAGGCAACGTTGTGCAGATTGCCTCTAGGTTGTGGAATGCACCCCTGGAACAAGGAAGTAGAGTTCTTTTACCCCGAGTTTCTTCCTCTCCTTCCTGCTTTTCTGGCAGGGTGCTGGAAAGGAGCATAAACGGTTATACAGGAGTTAGCCAATATGGCATTAGGTTGCTATTCTAGCTTTACTTCTATCCCAGCTGAGATCAGATACAAAATTTCTTTCCTGGTAAGCCTAACTGGGTCTCTTAGCCTCTTAAGTCTGACAGACTTGGTATTTTCATTCTTTTCTTCTCTTGGTAAGCAGTCAGACCTCAGACCTTCTCAGTTTTTCAAAAACCAGTTATAGTTTCCCATACACATTTTAGCCCACAAAGGAGCTCAAGAGGAATATGAGAGGACCAAGCTAAACCTGGAGGGCACTTGATAAGAACTAATTTTTGTGCCTGTGGACAAAACACAGCATCTGATGCTGCAAACTGTTGGGCTTAGATAACCTATTGCATGCTCAACTCTCTAAATTTGCTCTGTGCTTCCTCCAGAGATTGCCATGCTAGGGTCTGAAATGGGAAGTCTGTTTCCCCTGCTGTGCCTTGCCTTTCCCAGGGAAAACACAATAAATGTTCTCTCTAGGTCTAGGTTTTCCCCTCACTCCATGCACCTCCTGACCAAACCTTAGAACTTCCCCATGTGGCCATGCATGTGGCATGCCCCTTTCCACTGGGAAATGTAATAAATTCTTCTTGCAAAGGCAGTTGTCTCCATGTCTGTCACCTTACCATACCTGATAAAAACAACCCAGGTACATTTTAAAGCAAGTCTGCTGGCATGGAACCCCTGACTTGGCCAAAAATAATATAAAACACATAAACATAATACTTGGTACTGCATAAAATATGATTATCTGTTTCAGCAACACCATTCCACATTTTAACAAGATGTGTGATCGTGACATTACGAAACAAAAACACAACTCTTCTCATGTGTTACAGGTTGAATTGTGTTCCCCAAAATTCATGTTGAATACCTAACCCCCAGCACTTCAGAATGTGACCTTATGCAGATATAATTAGTTAAAATGAGGTCATTAGAATAGACCCTAATCAAATATGACAGGTATCCTTATTAAAAGAAAAAATTTGAACACAGGCATGCATAGAGGGAAAAATACGTGAAGAGACACAAAGAGAAGATGGTCTTCTAAAACTCAGAGAGAGAGGCCTGGAACAGATTCTTTCCTCCCAGTCCTCATTAAGAAACAACCCTGTCAACACCTTGATTTTAGACTTCCAGCCTCTATAACTTTGAGATAATAAATTTCTGTTGTTTAAGCCACCCAGTCTGTGATACTTTATTACAGCAATCCTAGCATGGGGGAAAATGGCTATTTTTGGAGGGTCGCTTTTTTACAACCTTTTTTTTTCATTACCCACAGAAGTTACCACTTTAGGGTCATATTTTATAACCAAAAAGGAAAAAAAAAGTTTTCTCTAATTTTATCTTATTAGAATTTGCTCTTATGATTTAAAAAATTCTTGTTCTAATTTATCATTCTTCATTGTGTTTTAAAAGTATATACACCTAAATCAATCATTTCTCAACAGCAAGTAAACTGTACAGACTACTTTGACCTAAGCTCTGTAAACTAAAAATAAAGTTCTCTCCAACTGACTACACAAACCATCTCTTGCCCAAAGGAACCCCAGAATACCCTTGGAAACTACATTCTCAGCCATGACAGTAGAAGAGGTCAGATGTGCCTAGTTATACACACTCCCCTCGCTAACCACCATTAGTCTTTCTTCCCTATGAGCTAAACAAAAACCAGCCATTTAAAAACATTCCACCACTGACAGTCCTTTTTTGCCTAAGAGACCATCCTCTAGAGTGGCTCTGACCAGTACACAGAGAATGCACAGTAAGGGTTTGAGTCCTCTGCTTCACCTTTTGACATCAGAGAACTCCACTCAGTTCATGCTAATGTAGCTGTTTTTGAATATGGGTTCTATGAAGGGGCATGAGGTTCCACTGCATGTGTGCACGTTTCTCTTCTCACAAATATTCACAACTCCTCCTTTAGCTTATTAAATATGTATTAATATATTCAGCCACTCCTACTCAGCATAAATTACTGTTCCCTTTGCCTCTTTCTGGAAGTGTGTGTTTTTGGCTTCTGGCCAGAAGACATACTTTCTACCCTGCATAATGGCCACTCTGCAGACTGCAACCCTTTATGAGAAATAAAGCTCTCCTTTCCAAATTTATGAGCCTTTTCATTCTCCAGTTGACAACTCAAATTACAATTTATGAATCACTGCTGGTGTTCCATCCAAATGGTATAATTTTTTTTTTAAGAGATAGGGTCTCACTCTGTCACCCAGACTGGAGTGCAGTGACATGATCATAGCTCACAGCAACCTAACTCCTGAGCTCAAGAGATCCTCCCGCCTTAGCCTCCTGTAGCTGGAACTATAGGCACCACCACACCTGGCTACTTTTTTTTACAATTATTTTTTGTAAAGACAGGGTCTCAATATGTTGCCCAGGCTGGTCTTGAACTCCTGGTTTCAAGCAATCCTCACCCCTCAACTTCCTAAAGTGCCAGGATTACAAACATGAGCCACCAAACTAGGCCCAAATGGCATAATTTTTTAAACAGTCTGAGATCAAGCAAGTTTAAGATGCTATAATTAGAAAGAAAAATGTATGGGAATTGATCCTAAGGAAATAATCATAGGTGAGTGTCAAAAATCAGCTGAGGCTAGGCACGGTGGCTCATGCCTGTAATCCCAGCACTTTGGGAGGCCAAAGAGGGAGGATTGCTTGAGTCAAGGAGTTCAAGACTAGCTTGGGCAAAATGAGACCTTGCGTCTCCAAAAAAAAAAAGAAAAATTAAGCCGGGCTCGGTGGCTCAGCCTGTAATCCCTCTCTTGGGGAGGCTGAGGTGAGTGGATTGCCTGAGCCTGCGGGTTCGAGACCCGCCTGGGCAACTTGGCAAGACCTCATCTCTACAATAAATCAAAAAATTAGCCAGGTGTGGTAGCACACGCCTGTAGTTCCAGCAACTTGGAAGGCTGAGGCGGAAGGATCGCCGGAGCCAGTAGGTCGAGGCTGCGGTGACCGGGAGCGGCCACTGCACTCCAGTCTGGGCAACAGAGTGAGACTCCAACTCAGAAAATAATAATAATAAAATAAAATAATAACTGTCATATGCTTGGCACCTAAGTGCCTAATACTGTGCAAGATACTTTACAAATATCCTGTTTTACAAATGAGCAATATAAAGAGGATAGGGAATAAAAGGAAAGGGAGAAAAATGGAAGCGAGGGAGAAAAGGAGAGAAGGGCAGGAAACAAGATGAAAATGATGGAAGTAAGGAAATAGAAAGCAGGAAGGAAAGGTCTGTGTGCTTAAATCTGCAAAATTATTAGGGGCAGAATCAGTATTCAATACTAGATTTATCTAATCTTAGCCTACTATTTTTTTCCTAGCTATTCTTGCAAGATAGATAGTTTCAAGTTATTTCTAGCATTCAGATTTGTCCATTCTTCAAGATCTAGTTCATGTGATTTCCTGATGCTTTTTCTTCCTTACTATCTGAACCCTAAAGATTTCTACTTTTCCAAAATCCTTAAAATATAGTATAGAGTCTATATGTAATATAGACTATGCCAACCATTTGCAATACACAGGTTTATAATTCCTTAGCCCTAATTCCAAAATCTAAGATGGTCTATTTGTTTGTTTGTTTAGAGACAGGGTCTCCCTCTATCACCCAGGCTGCAGTGCAGTGGTACAATCATAGCTCACTGTGACCTCGAACTCCTGGGCTCAAGCAATGTCCCTGCTTCAGCTTCTCTAATAGCCAGGACTACAGATGTGCATCACCATGCCCAGCTAATTTTTTTTTTATTTTTGTAGAGAAAAGGTAGCACTATGTTGCTTAGGCTGGTCTCAAACTCTTGGCAACAAGTGATTTCCAGCCTCGGCTTTCCATAGTGCTGGGATTACAGATATGAGCTACTATGAGCAGCCTAAGCCTGTCTAAGATTTTTTTCAAGCAAGTTTGATGCCAAAATTAATTTAGCACCAAAGTTGACCTGAGAATATTTTAACATTTATTTATCCAACTCAGCATGAATCGTTAAATATTTTCTTACAGAAATAAAATTGTTTGACTTGGTACTGCTCAACTCCCTGCTGGAGGTATTAAATAATATATGATATACATACCTCATTATCTCAAGTCCAAAAGAACTCTGAATTCTAAGATATAGCTCCCTCCAAGGGTTTCAGATAAGGAAATGGGGACCTCTATTGCCATGCATTGTTGATTAGCATTCCATGTATATTCATTTTATACCCCAATTTAGAAATTGTAATCTCAATGAAGCTATAAATATTTCTTTGATACTCCTCTTAGCCCTTCTTAGCAAAAATTATAGTGATTTTTAAAAATTACAAAGATTTAATATAGGGGCCACCTAGTAAACACTGTTTTGATGGATGATTTTATATCTGATGCTGGGGAATTTAAAACCAATATAAATAATCTCAACATCAGTTATTGAGCATGCTGAGAATGCAAAGCTATAAAATAATCTTTGCCCTAAAAATAACATGGAGACAACAAAAAATACCCAGGCTACAAAGAGCGTGTTGCAAGTAGTAGGTTAACCTTACTAAAAGAAAAGAAACCATGTGTGATTTATAAACTAGACGGGCCTGGGGAGACTAAAAAAAAAAAAGATAAATTAACACAAAATAAGAACGGCAGGACAAAGCACAAAATAAGACAGCAGATAAATACCCAAATACATTAAAAATTATAAGTCAGTAAATGGACTAAATAACGCAGTTAAGACAAAGTCTGTCAGGCTAGATGTCTGGATGGATATATGGCCTAAAAAACAAAGATTTTTTTAAAAATAATGAAGTATGGAAAAAATTATAAGAGTTTTAATATCTAATAGTACAGAGAGTCAAGAAAACAGTTTTCAGATATTGCTGATAGAAGGCAAACTTTAAAAAAAAAATAAGACAGGGCACAGTGACTCATGCCTGTAATCCTAGCACTCTGGGAGGCCGAGACGAGAGGATTGCTTGAGTTAGAGACCAGCCTAGGTAACATAGTAAGACCTCGTCTCTATAAAAACATCAAAAAAACTAGTCATGTGTGGTGCATATGTTGTCCCAGCTACTAAGAAGGCTGAGGCAGGAGGATCACTAGAGCCAGGAGGTGGAAGTTGTGGTGAGTGGTGTGTCACTGCACTTAAGCCTGGGTGACAGAGTGAGACTCCAACTCAATAATAATAATAATAATAATAACAATAATACCTATTAAATAAGATATGCATACAGCCTTTGATTCAGCAATCCCATTTTAGAGCTTTAGACAGATTGAAGCATCAGTATGTAAGGATATGTGAACATGGATGTTTACAACAGCATGTTTGTTGTATTGCTAAGACAGAAAGAGGTGAATAAACTATGGTACAGTGATTTTTTTAAAGCCTTGAGCCTCCCACAATTTAGTGGTTCCCAAACTCTGGTGCACATTAGAATCAACCTGGGAAGCTTTAAAAATTTTTGACCTCCAGGACACATCCCTTATCAATTAAATTCAAATATTTAGGCTTGGTAGTCAGATATCAGTATTTTTTTAAAGACTCCCAGATGATTCCAATGTGCAGCAAAGTTTGGAAACCAATACCACATCTCTTAAAAGAGTCTATTGCTCTGAGGTTCCTCATTGTTTAGGGCTGCTAGGTTTGGCAAATAAAAATACAGGATGCTCGGTGAAATTTACCCTGTCCTAAGAGTTTTTAGAACACTAAAGGAGAAGTTTCTCTTCAATTTCTCAACAACAGTGGTTCAAGCAAAATCAAGACAGAACTTTCCCAGATAACAGTGATTAAAAAATGATGACAAACAGATCCATAGGAGAGATTCAGACTCAAACCATACTTCTATCGAACCATCTGTGTGAACTTGGGCAAGTTACATAACCTTTTTGAGCCTTCATTTCCCCCTCCAACTTACACATTAATTTTGTAATCATGCCTATTTCATATAGAGATTAAAGCTGATATAAAGGTTAAATCAACTAATGCATTTCAAAATACTCAGCATAGTTCCTAGCACAGAGGATGTAACTTCACAAATGTTATACTTTTAATCATGCAGTAAATATGCCATTCAAAATTGGTTCTGCTGCTATAAGCAATGCTAATTGATGTAGAAATACTAGTGAATGTCTCCATTACTTCTAAGGGAACGCTATGGCTATTCTTTAGCTAATCTGATTGTTTATATAAGTAGGCCAGTATGAAGTAGAACATCACCAAGTATAAATCTAAAAGAGTTTTCTTAAAAAAATGACTTTAAGCACAAAGAAGATTTTGTATCCCATGTTCAAAGAATGTATTATTCTTCTCTCCATGAAACATCTGATACTCTAAAATGCCAATGGGCCATGCTTCTCATTTACATCAACAATTGTGCTGAAGGGAAAACAGCTGAGGCCCTTTAACACATTGCAGCTAACAGACTGCTACCATAAACTGATAATGCGAGCTAGAATGGTCAAAGTGACAAGGCTAGATTAGATGCCATCAATTTCTTTTAATAGGCTCAATATAGCAATTTACATTTGCATTTATAATCAGGAACCTAAGCTGAACAACTACAGAATACACAATAAAATGTCTCAGGGGCCAGGCTCAGTGGCTCAGCCTGTAATCCCAGCACTTTGGGAGACCAAGACAAGTGGATTGTCTGAGTCCATGGGTTTGAGACCAGCCTGAGCAACTTGGCAAGATCTCGTTTCTACAATAAAAACAAAAATTAGCCGGGCATGGTAGTGAGGGCCTGTAATTCCAGCTACTTGGAAGACTAAGGCGGAAGGATCACTGGAGCCCAGCAGATCGACTCTGGGGTGTCCATCAGTGTGCCACTGCACTCCAGCCTGGGCAACAGAGTGAGACTCCAACTCGGGAAAAAAAAAAAAGTCTCATAAAAAGTTTTACTGGACCGGGCTCAGTGGCTCAGCCTGTAATCCCAGCACTTGGGGAGGCTGAGGCGAGTGGATTGCTTGAGCCGTTGGGTTCGAGAACAGTCCAGGCAACTTGGCGAGACTTAGTCTCTACAACATATCAAACATTAGCTGGGCGTGGTAGCACACGCCTACATATAGTTCCGGCTACTTGGAAGGCTGAGGTGGAAGGAAGGATTGCCGGAGCCTAGCAGGTCGCCTCGCCGCTGGGGTGGCCGTGAGCAAGCCACTGCACTCCAGCCTGGACGATGGAGTGATATTCCAAATAAATAAATAAAAAAGTTTACTGTCAGAAATATTCCTAATGCAGATCAAGTCACTATACAGCTATACAGAGAACCATAATTTCACACAGAAATATGGTGTTTAACAAAACACCCAAATTCATTTCATTTGTAGTAAAATAAATTTTTTTTATTAGAAAATAATTTACAATTCAGGGTTAGGTATACAAATATTCATTATGCAGGTACCCGTAAAATACATTTTAAACACTACAGTTCTTTGATAGTGTTGACACTTTAGTCTTTCATTGCCATTTAGTTATATAATTACATCATGCTAACTTATAATTACAACTTATTCCTTTGAAATTTGTTAGTATCTGTCACCCATGAGGTTCTAAATTCCACAAGGACAAAAACTATGTCTATATTTTTCACCCCTCTATAATCAATATCTCCCATATAAGCTAGTGAGAGGTACTAAATAAACATTTCCTAAAGGTTACCGAAAGAATAAAGGGGGACAGGAGAATAAATTCCCACCACCCATTGAGGGCAATTAAATTATTTGTTTCAATATAGATTTTCCTATTTATAATTCATTCTCCAGGCATTTTAATGTAAAGCATAGGGCAAATATCTTTTTCTCCCATTTAATATGAGTAGTCTACAGAAAAATTATAATCAAAGACAACATATATGAGGAGAGAACCAAAAAAAACCCAGAATTTGTTTATAAAAAATTGTGTATTTATTCTTACATGTTTAAACTTCAGTCACCTTCAAAGTACTCTTCATTTGATGCCATACACCTATCAAGACACTTTTCCACTGCTCAAAACAGTTTTTGAACTCATCAATTTTGATACCTTTTAGTGCTTCTGCTGTTTCTTTGTTTTACCTCTTCCACATTGGTAAATGTTTCCCTTTGAGACTTTTTTTTCCAGGAAACAAAAACAAGTTTCTGGGGGAAAGATTGCCTGAACAGGGAGGGTGGGGCATGGAGGTCAGGCCATTTTTGGTCAAAAACTGCTGAACACTCAGCACAGTGTGTGCAGGTTGTTCATGAAAATCACCCATAATGAAATGGGCAAACATGTTGAACAAAATCTCCAATAAAAATTCACTGAAGCCTCTCACAACAACGCTAGCTGGTACTCTGATGCTGATGGGTTCCTAGAACACCTACCTATCGGTGTTTGCTAATTCTGAATTTGTTTAGTTTTAGTTTTTGTTTTTTGGCCCCTGCCTTAAAGCAAGAATTGTGGTCGGGCTCGGTGGCTCAGCCTGCAATCCCACGCTTTGGGAGGCAGAGGTGAGTGAACTGCCTGGGCAACTTGGCGAGACCTCATCTCTACAATAAATCAAAAAACTTAGCCAGGTGTGGTGTCATGCGCCTGTAGTTCCAGCTACTTGGAAGGCCGAGGCGGAAGGATCACTGGAGCCCAGCAGGTCGAGGCTGCGGTGGCCGGTAGCGGCCACTGCACTCCAGTCTGGGCGACTGAGTGAGACTCCAACACACACACACACAAAAGAAATGTATTAAAAGTACTAGCTGCTTTCTTCTTTAAACAGGTCAAAATAAAATATTTCACAAATCGATTACAACTCTTAGAAGAAAAGAAAAAAGCTAACTACTGAATCATAGTAATTATAGCAATGGGACAATTATTAAAGAGGCAAGACTTAAGATGCAAGACTCAAGGAAGTTTATCTTCCTTCCCTACAGTATCTTTTGCTCTGCACTGTTTACTATACACCTCTCTCTTCAACTTGAAAGCCTAAGATCTTGCTAAGCACAAAGATCACATCTTGTTCTTCTCTGTGCACCCAGCAACTGGCACAGAGGAATCAAAAAAGGCTTATTAAATTGGGAAAGACATGATCCCTGTCCTAAAGAAAACCACCATATAACAGAAGAGGGGTTCCCCAAAGGTTTGTTCTTGATATTTTTTTTTTTTCTTTTTTGAGTCTGACTCACTCTGTGGGCCAGGGTGGAGTGCAGTGGCATGCTCATGGCCACTGCAGCCTCGACCTCCTGGGCTCAAGCAATCCTTCCATCTCAGCCTTCCAAGTAGCTGGAACCACAGGCACTCACCACCATACCTGGCTAATTTTATTATTTATTGCCAAGTTGTACAGGTTGGTCTTGAGCTCCTAGGCTCAGATAATCCTCTTGCCTCCGCCTCCCAAAGTGCTGGGATTAGAGGCATGAGCCACACACAGCACTTGGCTTTGCTTTTTAATCCTTCCATGTTCTCTGTCAAGTGCTCATTCACAGTCATAGCTTCAACTACCATTTTCCTACCGATGAATCTCCTGAACTCTAAACACAACTGCTTACTGGCCAACCATCCGCATAGTATACAGACACTTCAAACTTGGAGCTTTTTTGCTTACTCCCTAGATCTGCCCTGGCTACCTTATTCTTGGTTTTTGGTTGATGAAATCATTCTCTGAGATATATCAAGTCCTTGTAATTATAAGGATAGTCATTGGAGGTTTCTAAGCAGAGTATTACTTTTAGATAACTAGTTCCAAAAAACAACCTAAAATATATTTCACAAATAAGCCAGCTAAGAAAAAGGGACAGAATAACAGTAATTAAAGTTGAAGAAGGTGAAAGAGACAATTGATGAGGAAGGCAAGAAATGTACACAACGATTAAAGAACATGTAGTTCCAGCTACTCGGAAGGCTGAGGCGGAAGGATCGCCGGAGCCCAGCAGGTCGAGGCTGCGGTGGCCGGGAGCGGCCACTGCACTCCAGTCTGGGCGACGGAGTGAGACGCCAACTCAAAAAAAAAAAAAAAAAGA
>CAUYQG010158206.1:0-16334 GCA_963574415.1 Tarsius wallacei | reverse complement strand
CCACATTTTAAAAATCCAGTCCTCTTTTGATGGACAGCATAGTTGGTTCCATGATCTTGCTGTTGTGAATAATGCTGCGATAAACATACGTGTGCAGGTATCTTTTTTATAGAGTGATTTGAGTTCTTCAGGGTATATTCTACTCTTCTTCAGGGTATGTTTCTACTCTTGAGACTGGATCGCACTTTCTGGTTCCTTGCATAATAAATAATGTGAGATTATATACTGAATATTGTGAAGACACTAGATGCTATTATATTCCTCTGAAGAACACTGGTGTTTTTATTTGATCAAGCAACTAACTAGGCTGAACTCAAACTGTAAACTCTGTTTTTTGAGCCCTTTCTCCTCTCAAAAGCTGAGCTCTTATATGTTCTAAGCAGGTAATAATATTTTATATTCCAACAGTTGAACCTCCGTTCAGCTCTTTATCTTTACCTCGGCTGTTTAAAGTCTGCCTTCCACCTACTTAATGCATGGGTTAGCCAGACACTTAGGCAGAGTTTATGCACAGAAATTGGAGTTCTCCCTTTTGGCTTTCTCCTCTCAAAAATTATCTCTTTACTTGTTAGTGGCTATGGTTGCCCCAAACTCTGTCCTCCTGTTTCTCAGGTCAGTAAGGTTATGATTCCTCTTTCAGAGTTTTGACTATGTGGAGCTGATTTCAGTTTGCCTTAAGGCTTAAAGCCATAGAGATAGGTAACTCATTCTATGCCTTTCTTTTCTTCTAAGTTTGACTACTCTCCAGATGTCTGTCTTTGTTCACTCTCTAGTACTTTCAGTTCATTGTTTTTTTTTTCTTTTGTGTTTTATCCAAAGTTTATAGCTGTTATACACCAGACCCTGGGTTCTGTAGGAGTCTCCTTAGCCATACCAAAAACTGAGCTCTTATATGTTCTAAGCAGGTAATAATATTTTATATTCCAACAGTTGAACCTCTGAGGCAAGTTACACCCACTAATTTAAATTACATTTTTTTGGTAGCACTTATGGCATTCATTATTAAACAATTATTTGCAGCCGGGTGCAGTGGCTCAAGCCTGTAATCCGGCACTTTGGGAGGCCGAGGCAAGAGGATTGCCCGAGTCCACGGGTTCGAGACCAGTCTGGGCAACATGATGAGACCTTGTCTCTACAATAAATAAAAAACTTAGTTGGGCATGGTAGCCTGTCCCTGTAGTTCCAGCGACTTGGAAGCCTGAGGCGGAAGGATCACCGGAGCCCAGCAGGTCAACGCTGGGGTAGCCGTGAGTGTACTATTGCACTCCAGCCTGGGCGACAGAGTGAGACTCCAACTCAGAAACAAAACAAAACAAAACAAAACTATTTGCATACTTATTTGTTGAGTGTGTCTTTCCCATGAGAACATGGGAAACCTGTGATCCCAGACCTACCTTTGGCACATAGTAGCAGCTCCTTAAATATTTGTTGAACAAATGAATACAGGCAGGAGATGATGAGGCCTAAATCAGGACAAGAGTGCTTAGAGTAGAGAACAGGGTGTGTTCCAGAGAAACTTCAGAGAGAGCTTTAAGGAAATTTGCTTATTGGTTAGATGGGTGGGGCATTGAGCAAGATGGAAGAGTTTAGGAAGACCTTAGGTTCTAGCTGGGGTTACTTGGTGGAGAGTAATATATACATAGGACAAGTGGAAGAGGGCTGTGCTTTGATTAAGAATAGACATTCTGAGTGTAGAGAAAAATAATTCTTTGGTTTTTGCATGTTGATGGACACGCCTTATTTATAAGTAACATTTAACCTGGCCTCAGGCCCATTTTTTTCTTTTTGTTGGAACTGAGATTCAAGAAAGCATAGTAACCAAATTTCTAATTCTTCACTCCTGTTCAGGTGCAACTGGCTCTGCTGAGAGAGAAGCTAACAAGTCTGGAATCCAAGAAATCTATTAAGCAAGGGTGTTTCTCCATGATAAGGAGCAGAGTGTTGAAATTTAATCCTCCCAACCTTTGCCTCCCCAGGACTCCATTAAACTGTTCCTATTAGCGTGATTGTGCCAAGATACCGAAAGAGCAGGGGAAATATTAGAAAACCTGAAAAGATAGTGGAAGCTGTGCTTCAGTCATGATTTAGGAGTCTCACTAAATTCGTAAGTGGAAATGTCTGACAGCCTCGGAACCTGAAATCTTTCATCTTCCTGGAGGAATACAAGTAGGCTTGTGCAGTAAAATGAAAACCGGTGGTGAGTGCTGCAGTAAGGTTCATGTTCCCTTAGTAGCAAGGTTGGGATGAGAGCGTAATTACATGTAGAAAGGCTGCCCTGGGCCTCCTTTCCTGTAAGCAGCAACAAGAAAGGCAGCATCTATTACCTGATTCTAGGGCACGAGCCAAAGGTTTCCCATTAGCACCTTTGATTGCATCTGGAGTCCCAGGCTTTCAGCTAATTCTTCAACGGGGGTGGTTGTTCTTCGAGCCTCAGTCAAGACATTTAGCACCAGGAACACCTCTCCTGATGGACTCCTCCTGCAATTAAGAAAAACAGGTTTCCAAGGGGGGGGGAGGCGCTTGTTATGAGCTGTAACTTTCAGAAGGGTTTCTGTCGCTATTTCTGTGTTGAAGCAGCTCTCACCAAGATGTCTGGTTCTCTGCCACTCACCCCTACAGCCATGCACTAGGGGACTGATTACTTTGTAGTCAGGGGGAGTTTTGTGTGCTTCTTGTCACACAATTAGAAGTGGATATGAGGGGATGATGAAGGATAAAGCAAGTCCAGCAACTGGATGGGGACTTGTAGAAACAGACTCCATTGCATTTGATGTATTTTGCACAACAGAACAACATTGCTAACCAAGTGTTAATGACCCTCACCTGTGGACTCCTTCCCATGAAAGCCACAGAAATTAATTCTGGAGGCCCCAGGAGCTATCTTGTGAGTGCTCAAAACATATCTCCTCTGCTCCAGCTTCCTCTCATGGCGTCCTACTGCCTTTATACTGCTTGGAAGTATATCCCCAGGAGAAGCCTAGTTCAGCCAAATAGGCACTGCAATCATTCTGTGATGCTCTTCTGAGCACTAAAGTCACTCTCCTATGCCCCCCTGCTACCTGGTGAAGTCCACAGAGTCTCAAGGTTATGGCGGGCTGAGGGCCAAAAGGCTCCCTTTCCAATTCTCTCTAAAAAGTAGCCTTGGGGTTGCCCCAAACTTCATGAAGCTCTTCCCAAAACAAATCCTGCATGTCTCCCTGGCCATCCCCTCTCCACGGCCGTGATTGGCACAGTGGAGTCCCACAGTCAGCTTTCCATAGATACTGAGGTCTAGATTGCGCCCCAGACCATTGAAATTAGGATCCCTTGGAGTGAACCCTGGCCTTGTGGTTTATAAGATCCCAGGTGACTCCAATGTTCTTTGGGGCTGAGCACCACTGCTCTATGAGACACAGATTAAAACCTGACCTTGTCCTGGGTTGAGCAGAGGGTTGCTACTTCCTGTCTTCCTATTTCCAGCTCCAGACGCCTGCAGATCTCTTTCTGCTCACACAATTAGGTGTCTGCTTGTAGATAGGATGGAAGCTAACCCACCAGTTTGGCTGGAAGCCAAACTTTGGATTCCAGTTTACTCTTAAGCATTTGTAAGTGGCAATTTCAAATACTTCTTTTGTTTATTTGCTGATAAATCTGATCTGAAGCTGTGGTCTCAGCATCATACAGATGTGGAGGAAATGTGGGATGGAAGGCTTGAGGTAGCCACAGAATCAGTTTCTGGCTGAGTGATCCTCAGTACGTTACTTAAACTATCTGATCCTCAGCTTTCTTACCGGTAAAATGTGAATACTGTAGTATGCACTATCATTGTGCTGTGTGATTTTTATCCAGCTGTCTTGTAGATCTGGGACTTGAAATCACTATGGCGGATATCACTGATTCAATGTGAATTCATTACCACCATTGAAAACGCTAAGGTTAGGCATGGTGGCTCAGGCCTATAATCCCAGCACTTTGGGAGGCCGAGGAGTTCGAGACCAGCCTGGGCAACTTGGTGAGATCTCATCTCTATAATAAATGGCACATGCTTGTAGTTACAGCTACTTGGAAGGCTGAAGTGGAAGAATCACCCTGAGTCCAGGAGGTTGAGGTTGTGGTGGCTGTGAGCGTGCCACCGCACTCCAGCCTGGGCGACAGTGAGATTCCAATACGAAAAAAAATAAAAGGAAAAAACTATCCTGAGCATATGTCCTGGTGATGGAACCTTGATACCTTATCTTTGTAAATGAAGAACAGCTTTATCATTATTGTTTATTTATGTGATTGTTTGCAAGAGTATCATTTCCTATTGCAGAATTGTTTATTCTTTCAAGTACTAGGCGTTCTGGCCCTAGAGTATTTTCATATGTCTTTTTTTTTTTTTTTGAGTTGGAGTCTCACTCTGTTGCCCAGGCTGGAGGGCGGTGGCACGCTCACAGCCACTGCAGCCTCGACCTACAGGGCTCAGGCGATCCTTCCGACTCAGACTTCTAAGTAGCCAGAACTACAGGCATGTGTCACCTTGCCTGGCTAATTTTTTAATTTATTGTAGATACAAGGGCTCGCCAAATTGCCCAGGCTAATCTTGAACCTGTGGGCTCAGGCAATCCTCTCACCTCGGCCTCCCGAAGTGCTGGGGCTCACAGACGTAAGCCACAGCACCCGGCTGTATTTTCTTATTTCTAGAATGGCATCTGCTAGACCAAAGGGTCTCAAATATTCACAGCACCAGAATCACTAGAAAAGCTTTTTGAAACAGATCATTGAAGCTCAACCTCAGAGTTTCTGATTAAGTAAGTCTGGGTGGGGCATATGATTTTGTACTTCTAATAAGCTCCCAGGGGAAGCTGATGCTGCTGGTTCAGGGAGCCCACTTGGAGAACCGTGGTGTGGACTCTTTCTATAAGGTATCATAGTATGACCTCTAGGCCAGTGTTCTTATCCTTAGCTGCAACTTAGAATTACCCAGAGAACTTTTAAAAATACTGGCCCCTGAGCCTCACCCCACATCAACTGAGTGTTCTGTGTAGGTGGGGCCAGGGCATCAAAATTTTTAAAATGCTCTGTTCCATGGGTGGGTCTAATGTGCAGCCAGAGGTGAGAGCCACTGGTATGGCCTAAATCATGTTTCCCAGGTTTCAGTTTTGTGCCCTATAACATTCTCCATTCCGCAGTGGATGTTATCTTACTCATTCGCGACCACTGACGTGAATTTATGTCATTCCAAATTTTGTTCCTGGTTGCCTCCGACGGCCAGTGTGAATTTACCTCATTGTGGAAGACTGTCTTTTCAGGTTTATAATCTGAATAAAAATACAAAGTATGGCATGCTAGTCAGAGTGGTGTCTGAGACAAATACTGGATATGTCTGCAACTTTCAGCTGTATTGTGAAAAAGGTGACAATTTAGAAAAGACCATTTCACTTGTGCTTGACGAGAGATGTTTCCGGAACCAGATTTTTTAAATTTTCACCCACTCTCAGGATAGTGAAAAGTTTGCCAGATGCGAATGTGTTAAAAATATGAATTAGACTATATCATGGTATTTTGCTGCTTAAAACAATTTCATTTACTTTCCAATGTGCTTTGGATCAAGTCCTATACCTCCAACGTCTGCTAAACCTACCCTCCCCCAACACTACATTCTCACTCTGCTAGCCCGGTAACATAACTACTCTCCCTAACCCTGTAAACTCACTCCACTATCCCCCCATCATACCTGCATGTCTGCAAACGGGCATCCTTTCTGGTCCTCCAGTAGGCCAAGCCCTGCCCCATCCTTGGTCTCGGCTCTTATCCTCTCTGACTGCGCTGCTCCCCTCCTCCTCCTAGAGTTGCACCCCCTTGTATCTTTTGGGCATCAGCTCAGATGTCCCCTCCCTAGAGAGGCCTCCTTTGGCCATCCTATTATACATGACCACCACATATATTTCTGCAGTTTAGGGCTGCACAACTCAACGGGGCCCCTTTCAAATCATGGTTATACCCTTGCAGACTCTGTCTACCATCTTGGCAGCCCTGATCAAATTTTAATGTCTTGTTTATTAATTTGACTGCTAGCATGTTATCAGTCTCTCAAACTAGAATATATTTACGGTACAAATGAATGAATCCTGTGAGTCAGGGGCTGCTAGATTCTTGCAGGGCATTGGGCACATTTGGTGACACTGGAGGCCAAACGGGTCTCCTCTCACTCTGAGTTGGCTTTTCACTGTCTTCCCATCACAGCCTCAGTGAGACCATGGTGGGAGGGGCCTTCAGACCAGCACCCAGACTGCATTTGGCAGGGAGACATGGCAGGTGATTAAGGGGCCCTGGAGACCTCCCCTTACAGAGGGGTGGAGCTGTGGAAGTGTCAGTAATCAATAATTGCCCCTTTTATATGGAGGGTTTATAGGCTAATCTCAATTAATTGCTTCTGAAATTAGGCAAGGAGGCCATCCGAGATGATGACTTGTGAGGGGCGGCTGCACAGACAGGCGATTAGCATCGTGGAGGTCAGAGCGGTCCGGATGTGAAGGGCATCGTGTGTCCAGAATGAGGCATCCTGACTGAAGCAGATTCTTTCATGGAGCCTAAGCAGCATGAGAAGGTTCAGCTTCTAGTGGAAGAAAAGACTCAGAGGACAGAATTGTGCGGAGCAAGGAAATAGTCATGAAGGGTCAGATGGAAAATCTGGTGACCAGAAACAAGCAGGCTCTCTGTCCATAGGTTTTGTTTTTCTTAAGCACAAATAAGTTTTTCACCATTGATACATCTCCCTACACTTTTTACAGGTGCAATATTTTCTCCTTAGATTGATATAAGGTTATACATAATGCACATTTCTTTGTACAGTTGAAGTGAGATGGAGAAAAAGGAACAACTCAAATAGTTATCACTGAATTTCAGGATCATTGTCAACATTGACCAGAATGGAGCCACCCATACTAAGGAGGTCAGTGAGAGGCTGTTAGGCACATATACATACGTTTATTATTTTAAAATTTTGAATAGTATATTAGAAAATATATTACTAGGACATCAGACCTACATATTTTCCTTAGTATGGTGGTATCAGGTCTCTTGGGCAAACAAAGTTAGATGGAAAAGTATGAGTTGACTTTAAAAAACACTATCAAACAACAACAGGATAAAGCATTGGAAATAGAATGAAATAATGTCTTTTGCAGCAACTTGGATGGAATTAGAGAACATAATCCAATGCAAAAACAGAAAACCAAACACCCCATGTTCTCACTGACAAGTGGCAGCTAAACTAAGGCTCTGCAAATGTATAGAGGATGGTATAATGGACAGTGGAGACTCAGAAGGAAGGGGAAGGGGTGGAGAGGATAAAAAACCACCCATCATGCACAATGTGAACAGGTGGGGGTGGTGGGTGCACTTAAAGCCTAGACTTCACCACTGTACAATGCAATCATGCAACCAAAAACTATTTGTACCCCTAAAGCTATTGAAATAAAGAAAAAAAAATAAGGAGATACAGCAACCATTATAGGGGCTAGATAATTACTGGGAACTAGGACTAGTGCATCCAGACCCAAACACATGTTTAAGCATTTTTTTCTTTGTTTAATAGATGGGAATGTGAAGAAAATTGGTTTTGCTAAACATCATCAGCATACAGTTTTGAGGAAAGGAGTAAGATTAACCAGCACCTTTGGTCACCTGTTTATTCTTTGAGTGAGCTGGAAATTTCTTCAGGGAGGTACAGGGGAAGGGGAGAAGAGCAAGGAGACTCTACTTAATCAGTTGAATTAGCTGAATTAATTCTGGTTTTCTGATCAATGGAAGACAGATGCCGCCATCAGATGATGCTAGCTTCCTCCAGAAATCTGCCTTGCCTTTGGACACAAGAACTTAGAAAGCCTTTCTAGTATCCTTTGGTCCTGGCAGGATGACAAAGTCAAACAAGGCTCAGCAAACTGGAATCTCATCCTTAACTGGATTACTTAGAGAGGGAATGGCTTGTACCTGCTGGTCACACTAAACACCAACAATTTCCTGTCTTATGGGAATGCCCCAGAGCAAACAATTTAGAACGGCAGCATTAATGTGGGTCTTCCACTGCAACAACTGCTAGTAGTTTTGAACACGTCAGTAGTTGCTGATAACTGCCTTTAGTCCATTTCTCTTGAGGATTTTACTGTAATTGAAAAGAGACTTGGGTGGGAGAAGTCCTAAATACATAGGCACTTCATTATTATAGATGTGCATTGTCCAAAAAAGGTAGCCACTAACCACGGAGGACAATTTACATCTGAATTAATTAAAATAAAATTTATAATTCAGTTTAAAGTTCAAATTTAAAGCTCAGTTTAAAATTCTTATTGTCATTAGCTACATTCTAAACACTTACTAGTGTCATGTGGCTAGCAGCTACCATACCGGATAGCACAAGTGTGGAACAGAAAGTTCATTGGACAGGGCTGGATGAATGGATACTTTCTGAAACTTTGGACCCAAAGCCGATTTTTAAGGTGGATCAACTCATCCTGGGGGCTTGTAATGGGTATGTTATGGGTAGGAGAGACAACCAGCAGTTACCAAGATTTTTAAATTTTCCAATTCCTTGCCATTTCTTAGTCTACTTGTATCACCCCAGGATATGCCTCTTGTCAACATACTACTCCATCTGGGGTTGATTGGCTTCTCCACATGAGTTCTGTGTCTATTCTGGGTTTACTAATTCGAAGGACTTCTTGCCATTTCTGGGGAGGGTTAATATGCAATAAATCATAAAAGGAAAAATCCTGTTCTTCCCCTTACGGCAGTGAAATAGTCCATAAACAAGGCTCGCTCTTATTGGCAGAGAGTAAATTTAAAAGAATAAGGAGAGAGGTGATCTTAAGGAATAAGGAAATTTATTTTGGAATTTCTCCAGGTAGAGTCAGAAGACTGAACTTGAAAAAGCTGAAAGTGGCTGTTGAGGACTCTGGATGTCTGTGTTAAATGTATCTCATCCCTTGCAGTAGAGATTCGCTGCTACACTTTGAGTGATGTAGAAGAAACATCGATTGAGTGCTAAGAAAACAAGTATCTCCACTCGATTCGAGAAAATACAATGCCACATGCTTAGTGAAAATCAATAATGCAGGAAATTTACTGACTGCTATTCAGATCTGAGTCCTCCTAATTGTAGGGGCTGGCAAAGTCACTGATTTTTGAGATTTAGAGGTTAGGCCAAATGTACCAATCACGAACTCTTTGGTAGACCTGAAAAGAGTATTAATGGAGTTGTTTTCTGACAATGAAATGAAAAACATGGAGAAAACTGACTGCAAAAACAGGCTGGAGGCTCCTGTGCCAAGATCTTCTCCTAAGAGTTTGGGTTCATTGTGTGGAAGAGAATTATGAAGAAGTGCATTAAGTATGGTTTCTCAAATTAGGAATCTTCTGCTGGCTCACTCCCACTTAAGTTGTCCACCTGACCCTGGTTGGGATCGGAGCTTATGACTTTGCTTTGAGGAGTCTCAGGCATTACTTGTAAATAGGCCAATTTGAAGGCAAAGAGTGAATGGAGGGGAAGGCCCTGGATTAGAGGAGTTGTCTGTTGTGGTCAGAATTGGAGGCAAAAGCTGCTTATCATGGGCCATCCTTCATGGCCATTAAAAAAAAAAAAGGAATTTAGAAACAGAATCAGAGAATTGTAGAATGTAGGACAGAGGAGAGCTAGCAGAAGGGTGTGGATACAGAAAGACTGGTAACTATTGAACTGTGGGCAGTAATATGGTAAATTATAGTCCCAGCCCTTGAATGATGACTGGAAGTCATCAGGTGGTTCAATTTTACTTAGTTGTCACTCACAAGTTATGTTAGCTGAAACAATAACTGTTGCTCAGAAGAGGAAGCAGCCCTCCATTCGATGTAGCCACCTCCATGGTATTGATTTTGTGTGGGTGGGCAATGATTCATGGACCCTCCCCCTTTTTTTCTAGCTCCAGATTTTCAAGAGTCCCACGTGAATTGTACCAGTTTAGTGACAACCCAGTGTGAAATCTCATCGTGCTAGTAGACAATTGCTTGGGATTTGGGAGAGAGGGGAGGCCTAGTGAGAAAATCACCAAATATGAGGAGAAAGAAATAAGACAAGGAATAAAGCAACGTTTGCCAATCTATCAGTGACTGAAGGAAACAGTTCTGACTGTATCTGTCACCCTTGAACTCAGTATCCATAGGGAAGAAGAGAGGAGAAGGTACAGAGTGTTGCTGTTTCCATGTATGAACAGTTTTCCAAGCCATTATCTATTTTTTCCCCCAGAAAAATTTGTTCCAGCCTCTGCCATGAAGAAAGGAAGAATTAAGTGTTCATTCAGTGTTTATGAACTGAGTGGTTCTCAGTGAGACAAATTTAATTTTTCCCAACACTGTGCACCCAGGTGCTGTGGGTAATTTTCTCCCCCTCTTCTCAGCTGGGTTTTGGGATCTGAAGATGACTTCTGCTTTCTGTGTTCTTCAGACATGGCCCTAGAATATTCACTCTACTTGCCACCATGCTCTCCCCTCAAACTTGATGTTAAAGAGTGGTGTTCATGAGAATCTTGAAATCTGCAAGTGTTTTATATGAGTGATTTCTTAAACTGGATCTTTGACTTAGGAATTTGGGGTAATTAGGAAATCTTGGTATTTCACTAAAATTCTCTTTTGTTTTACTCTATTCTATCTCTTTGATTTTAGGCAACATATTTAGCAAGTAACTCTCATGCAACATGTAATATAATAATACACAATAACAATAATCATTATTCTATCATTGATATATTACATATTCATTACATTACTACATATGAATTGATTTAATGGTGTAATTATTTTATCACTGCTGATATAATCTTTTTTTTTTTTGGAGTTGGATTCTCACTCTGTTGCCCAGAATGGAGGGCAGTGGCACGCTCCTGGCCACTGCAACCTCGACCTGCTGGGCTCAGGCGATCCTTCCTCCTCAGCCTTCCCAAGTAGCTAGAACCACCGGCGTGCACTACCATGCCTGGCTAATTTTTTTTTTTTTTTTTTGACTTCTTATAGAGATGAGGTCTCGCCAAGTTGCCCAGGCTGTTCTCAAACCCATGGGCTCAGGCAATCCCCTCACCTCGGCTTCTCAAAGTGCTGGGGTTATAGGTTTGAGTCACTATGCCTGGCCTAATAATTACTTTTTATCACTATTAACTTGTATTGAGTCCCTAATGTGAGCCAGATGCTATGTTAAGCACCTTTCATGTATCATCTCATTTAATCCTCATAAAACCCTTTAGGTGAATGTGATCACTTTACCCATTTTATAGATAAGTAAACTGAGATGTACAGGGTTTAAGAGACCTGCCCCAGGTAGAGTCAGGCTTTTTGCCCACATTTGTCACTGCCACCTTCTCTTCTTCCCTATTAGCACTACTCTGTGATTTGGCATGGAATGACAGGCCCAAGTGGCTGTTCCTCCCTCAAGCCTCCTGCTCTCAGGATGATGAAGAAGCCACTATTGGCAAGATATTAGGTGGATGCATAAGCTCATAGTGTCTGTTTTTGGTATGGCAACACCATAGTGTTGGGAGTTGTTTATTGTTTGTCATTTGTCATTTGGAGTAACAATGTTTTGCTTGTAAATATGCCTTGCATTTTGCAGATTTGAAGAAAGTTAGTCTATTTGTGGGCTAAAGAAGATGGAGTGTTAGGTGGAAAAAAAAAACCACTTTCAACATATCCTTCTGTTTGCATTTAACAGCAGAGTAAAGGTAGCAGAGATGGCTCAAAACATTTGTGCTATGTAGGAGGAGAATGCCATCAAGGAAAGCAAGGCAAGAAAATGGTTTTTTCATTTCAAAGAGCATGAGTGATTCTCCATGTTCAGGAAGACCACGGGGCTTTGAGGAAGACTGTTTGAACACTTCAATCCACAGAGATCCATGTCAGTCAACTTGAGAATTGGCAAATATGATGAACTGTGACCAGTCATCCATTGTGAGACATTTCCAGTCCATGGGCAAGCAAAAATGCTATGAACTTATGCATCAACCCCGTATTTCCCAGCGAACTGATGGTGGCCCCAATTCCCATTGACTGGCTGACTGTGGATGTCAGGGCAGCTGTTTAATGAATTGTGAAGCCAGTTCACTTCTGGGTTGCCCCATCCTAGTGACCCTCAACGATGCATCTATAAACGGGTACAGAGCTTGTTCTGCAGTAGGTTCACTCTGCAGGGTACAGCTCCCTGGGCAGCACTGTGATTCAGAGCTGTTGATTAGCTGGTTCTTCACCCCCCCATCACTGGCTGCCTCCTCTAAGTAATGTGTGAGTAGCTGTGCAGGGAGCCATGTGATGATGGATTATGGCTGGGGCTGGGAAGGGGGTGAAATCGACCCAGTCTTGTCTTCATTCTCATTGACAAGAGTAACATAAATCCCAATGGCTGAAGATGGAACTTTCAACCCCCAAACCGTGGAATCTAAGGGCCTGGTTTTGTCTTATTCATTCCCTGCTCTGAGATACCCAAATCATCTCTCAGTGCTTGTTTGGGCAGTCAGATACTGATACATGAGGGGAGACCACCCCCTCAAAAGGAATTATTATTATTTTAAATTAAATTAAGTTAAATTTTAAAGTTGTGAGGTACAAGTCAGGATTGCATACATAAGTGGTTTAGGTACAGGTGAAGTTTTGGACCTCATTTCACCTGGATCAGTCATCCTTATTGATGTTATGTACTCCTCCCTTCCCTGGCAGTGTCCTGCTACTGCCAGTCTCTTTTTCATAGTGTTATAATAGGTGTTCAAAAACAACT
The DNA here is from genome assembly GCA_963574415.1 of Tarsius wallacei. NCBI lineage: Eukaryota > Metazoa > Chordata > Mammalia > Primates > Tarsiidae > Tarsius > Tarsius wallacei. Next base: position 3,583 of record CAUYQG010158206.1, on the reverse strand, counting down.
ATTTTTTGGAGAGTGAGCTCATTGTAGAACAGGCTTCCCCCACAAGTAAGTGTTCTAGGAACCCATTGACATCAGTGTACTAGTCAACGTTATTGTGAGAAGTTGCATTTGACTTCAGTCAGTTTTTTTTTCTTTTTAGATTCTTTCAACACATTTGCGCATTTCATGATGGGTGATTTATGGGTGCACCAACCCACACTGTGCTGAGTGTTCAGCAGTTTTTGACCAAAAATGGCATGACTCATGTGCCCCACCCTCCCTATTCACTCGAACTCACCCAGAGCGACCTTTTTTTTTGTTTCTCAGATGAAAAAGTCCTAAAAATAAGTCTTCAAAGGGAAATATTTTGCCTGTTTGGAAGAGGTGAAACAAAAGATGACAGAAGCACTAAAAGGCATCAAAACTGATGAGTTCAAAAACTGTTTTAGCAGTGGCAAAAGTGTCTTGATAGGTGTATTGCATCAAACAGAGAGTATTTTGAGGGCCACTGAAGTTTAAATAGGTAAGAATAAACACACATTTAAAAAAAAATAAATTCTGGGTTATTTTTGTTTCCCATTGTATATTTTGGGAATACCAAAAAGCAAGCATCTATAATTTGTTATGAAACAGATACCTGGGAAGTTAACAGCAGTGTTGTTCTTCTAGCCCACACTGGGGACCCCCTAATGGGGGGAGATTCCCATTCTTGCAAGAGCATTATTAAAAAGTTGCTTCACTCTACTGGTCTCCAAGTCTTTGTGTCATTTTTGGATGACCAGTCTGGAGGTGGGGGTGCCCCTTCGGACTCCCATTTCTAGCAGAGTAGTTTCTAACTTGTGAAAGAGTCACTAATGGGAACACAATACATATGCTGTGCATTATCTACTGCTTTTTGTTATTAATATTGAGTATGTTCTGTAAATTGATCCTTATACAGGAAAAAAAAATTACTTTTTTACCGGGTTTCCAAAGACAGAATAGGTTATAAAGCTCGGGGAATTGAATATTCTTGTAGTAGACTAGATAACTTCAAAATGATTCGATAATTCTAGAAGAAAAACAACTGGGAATTAAGTTCATCCATGTAAAATTGTTTTACAATAATCAAAACATTCAAAATCTCATGGCTCAGGATCACATAGATCAGAGCCTACCTTTTTGATAAACTCTTAGTAAAGTCTTAGAGACTAGAAGCAAGATAGTTTTTGGTATGTATACTTCCCAAAAACTGGAATAGATTTTTACTGAATGTTGGTATATCTGATGGTATATGGTTCTTAAAGGTCCAAATGTAATAAAAAGATTTAAAAATTGACATATAATTGTGCATATTTTGGGGGTAACGTGATATTTTGATACCTGTATACAATGCACAGGGATCAAATCAGGGTAGTTGAGATATCCATCATCTCAAACATTTTTCTTTGTGTTGAGAACATTACAAATCTCACGATTTTGAAATATATATAAATTATTGTTAACTAAAATTTCCCTACTGTAATAATGAATACTAGAATGTATTCCCTTTATTTAATTGTGTTTTTGTTCCCCTTAACCAATTTCTCTTCATCCCCCATCCCCCCCTCCCTTTCCAGTATCTGGTGACCACCATCTAGCTCTCTACCTCCCTGAGAGCCACTTTTTTAGCTCCCACAGAAATACATGTAGTATTTCTTGCTGTGCCTAACTTATTTCACTTAACATAATGACCTCAAGTTCCATTCATGGTGCTGCAAATGCTAGGATCTCATTCTTTCTTATGGCTAGATAATATTCCACTGTGTAAATGTACAACATTTTCTTTCTTTTTTTTCTTTTTTGAGTTGGAGTCTCATTTTGTCACCCATGCTGGAATGCAGTGGCACGCTCTCATACAGTCACCGCAGCCTTGACCTGTTTGGCTCAGACAATCCTTCTACCTCAGCCTTCCAAGTAGCTGGAACTACAGGGGTGCGCCACCATGCCTGGTTAGTTGTTGTTGTTGTTGTTGTTGTTTTTTAATTGTTGAGATGAGGTCTCACCAAGTTGCTCAAGCTGGTCTCGAACTCCTGGGCTCAGCCAATCCTCTTGCCTGGGCCTCCCAAAGTGCTGGAATTGCAGGCTTGAGCCACTGCACCTGGCCCAGATTTTCTTTATCCTTTCAACCACTGATGGACAATTCGGTTGATTCTACATCTTGGCTATTGTGAATAGTACTGCAACGAACATGGCCAGGCAGATCGCTCTTCGATATACTGATTTCCTTTCTTTGTGATATATACCCAGCAATGGGATTGCTAGATAATAGGGTGGTTCTAGTTTTAGTTTTTTCGGGAACTTGTTTCTACAACTCAATCTAATTTGCAGCTCAGAACCCCTGCCCCAACCTCTCATTTCTTGAGGCTGGGAATACTTAACAGTCTGTGAGCCTGTGCTCAAAATGTAGCCCTACTGGTTACTAGTTGTGCTACTTACTGCATGCAAGTTACTTTGCATTTCCTCTTCCAGTGTCCTCTTCTGTAATTTGTACTGATTATTATAGTTTAAAGTCTGGACTATGAGCTTTGAAGCGAAGAGTCTGCTTTCAAATCCTGGTTCATCTACCCTATTCCTGTATGACTTTGAGGGAGTTCCAACATCTGTTTGTTTGTTTCCCCATCTGTAAAGTGGGGATAGAATCTACTCTAGAGACCAGGTGCAGTGGTTATCACCTATAATCTCAGCACTTTGGGAGGCTGAGGTGGGAGGATTACTTGAGGCCAGGAGTTCGAGAACAGCAGCATAGCAATACTTTGTGTCTACAAGAAAAAAAAAAAAAAATTAACTGGGTGTGGTGGTATATATCTGTAGTCCCAGCTATTCAAGGCTGAGGTGGGAGGACCTTCTGAACCCAGGAGATCGAGACTGCAGTGAGCTGTGATTGTGCCACGGCACTCCAGCCTAGGTGACAGAGTGAGACCCCGATTCAAAAAAACCAAAATAACAAATCTACACTAGAGTATGTTGTGAAGATTAAACCTCTTTAAACTGTGCCCAACACATAGTGAGAACTCAATGTTAAATATAGATAGAGTCTTATTTTTCAGGGAAATATGAAGAAATTAAATACTGCTCATGATTCCATTACCCAGAGGCATCTGCTGGTACCTTTTTAGTGTATTTCCTTTCATTGATATTTTCATATGCAACTACTTAAAACAGTAATGATCCACAGATACTTTCTATCCTTTTTCTTATGTCATAGCCATTTCTTCCATGTTATTGGTTTTCAGAAACCCAATGTTTATTAGTTGCACCATATTTCATCATATGATGAGATTTACTTTTATTCTTTCATTGTGTACTTTCATGATTTCTAACATTTTTCTACGACAAGTACGTTTCAGAAAATAGCCTTGGATATTCATTTCTGTACCATTTCTTTTATTTTTTATTTTTTATTTTTTTTGAGTTGGAGTCTCACTCGGTCACCCAGACTGGGGTGCAGTGGCCGCTCCCGGCCACCGCAGCCTCGACCTGCTGGGCTCCGGCGATCCTTCCGCCTCAGCCTTCCGAGTAGCCGGAATTACAGGCGCGCGCTACCACGCCCGGCTAATTTTTTTGATTTATTGTAGAGATGAGG
>CAUYQG010158204.1:0-11768 GCA_963574415.1 Tarsius wallacei | reverse complement strand
GTCAAAATCCTCGGTCCCACTCCCCTGCTCCCAGGCGTAGACGGTGAGCAGCTCCAAGGCGTACTTTGGGGGCAAAGAGTCCTTCAGTTTCTTTTCACACTGAGGGAAGAGTGGGGACATCAGGTGACACTGGTGCAAGGTTTCAGCGAGAGTCACACAGGAGCCACTGCTGGGCAACTGAGTAACGGTGCCATGCTGGCAGGCTGGCACTCTGCATCTTGGGTGTCTAAACCGTGTAGGTTCACAGGAGCTGAGCTGGCCTCTGGGAAGCAGCACATACGGGCTTCTTGGCTGTACTTGGGCCATGTGTGCCTTCCTAGGATCATGGTACAGTTATGGCTCCCTAGAAACTCACTGCATGTTGACCCCAGGTCCAGGCATTCTACCTATATCATACTTAATCTTCCCCAAACCCCAGGAGTCATGACTTCCACTTTAAATAAAGACATGAGGCCTGGGGAAGAGAGTGACTCGCTCAGGGTCACACCATAGCCCTGAGCCCTCTGAGCAGACACACTCTGCCAACTCTGCGATCTTCCGGAATGAAAACTGCAGAGCTCAGTCTCAGCTTCTGGCTTCAGGGAGCAGGACACAGAAAGAAGATGTCTCAGGAAGGGCCAGTACTGTGCCTGATGTTCACCGTCATGGAGGTACTCAGAACCCACCTTATGTGCAAGGTCATTGACACAAGTACAGGCAGGCTTATCATATGAGGAGGACCCCCCAAAACTACGGTATTGTTACAGGCTGAAAAGAAGCCATTTTGGTTATATTAAAACCATCATTTACAAAAGACTTAGAAATTTGTGTTAAGCTGAGTTGGGCTACACATAAAAGTTGTTTAAATTTAAAAGTGAACATTTTTCCTTGCCCCCCACCCCGTCCTTGGATTTAATAACTGTTGCTGGTACTGAAGGGAACCCAACCATGATCATTGATTCTGCTGATAAGCAGGAGACATACACAATAAGATTGCACCTCCTTGGAAAAGCCTCCACCGGACCTAGATAAGAAATGAACTCTGATGAAACTCTCTAAAACCCAGAAGTGTATCTGTTCCCTTAGTCTCTAAATGACAACTGCTTTCTTTCACGTCGTTATATTAATTTTACGTATAATGTTTAATCAAGCCTTGTGAACCAAAATCCCTGAAATGAGCAAAAAGAACTGTAACCAACTAGAAAGTACGCAGCCCCAAATTGTTCGAGGTTATTGTAACTTAGAAAAATGGCAGTATTGCCGGGCTTGGTGGCTCAGTCTGTAATCCCAGTGCTTTGGGAGGCCGAGGTAAGTGGATTGCCTGAGCCCATGGGTTCGAGACCCGCCTGGGCAACTTGGCGAGACCTCATCTCTACAATAAATCAAAAACTAGCCAACCGTGGCAGCGCGTGCCTTTAGTTCCAGCTACTTGGAAGGCTGAGGCGGAAGGATCACCGGAGCCCAGCAGGTCGAGGCTGCGGTAGCCGGGAGCGGCTACTGCACTCCAGTCTGGGTGACAGAGTGAGACTCCAACTCAAAAAAAAAAAAAAAAAGAAAAATGGCAGGATTGATGTAATCTGAGCACTGGTATGTGACAGTCACTATTTGGGGTCTAAACACTGATTAAGAAAGAAACTGAGTAATGGTCATAAGACATGTAGTCATTATTAATCAATAGTGGATAAAAGATAAGTAACTATATTCTATTATAAACACTGGATGAAACTCTGCTTAAATGAACAGGTTTTTGGTGGATACACAGCTTGTTCCCTGATCCTGTGGTATCAGAATAAAACTCCTTACTTCTCCTGGCTTTCAGCCTCTCTTATTTGACTGACTGTGAGGGAAGAGCAGCCAATTATTAAATCCGGCCGTAATAGTATCTTTTCAAGGGTTGGCCCTTTGTACTACACTCAGAATTTGTTCCTTCAGATCAAACAGTCAACCAAAGTTTTTCTCTGTAAGTTTTGAGAAGTTTGCCTCACGACTTGTGGAAGATATGTCCCGAGTTGTGGCAAACAGGTGACTGGTTTTTCTACCATGACAACCCACCTGCCCATGGTATGCTGATTGTTTAGCAGTTTTCAATGAAAAAATGGCATGATCCCTGTGCCCCGCCCTCCCTATTCACCCAGTCCTGCCCTGAGTGACTTTTTCTTGTTTGTTTGCCTGGATGAAACAAATTCTAAGGAAAACCTTACTGTTGTGGGAGAGGTGAAACAAAACACGGCAGAAGCACTAAAAGGCATCAAAATGGATGAGTTCAAAACTGTTTTGAGCAATAAAAAAACCATCTCAATAGATGTATCAAACAGAGAGGACCTTGAAGGTGACTGAAGTTTAAACATGTAAGAATAAATACACCATTTTAATAAATAAATTCTGTTTGGGGGCATCTCCTGTCATACAGAAAGTCAGCTCAGTTCCATCTGTAGTGTCGACCTGCTTCCCAAGAGATAGCACCAGCACTGGGCAACAGCCGATGGCCACACAGGCCACTTATAGACATGCATGTCCCCATTTCCACCCACCCTCTGCAGGTGAGATAGCTTGGATTCCTACAGAATTATTTGGCCAGTTTGAGGGCAAAACAAACCACATATAGCACTTTGACCCAAATAAATGGGATGAGGGATGGGAACCCTACAAAGATACCCAGAGGGCAGATTCCCCAGAGGGGCTAAGCCCTCAGCATGGGAGAGTGGGAGCAAGGGGCATGTGGTAAATGCTGACTTAATGGTAAGAACTTACTGGTAAAAATAATAACCAGATGGTCAGAACAAGGGCTGTTGTACCTGTTCGTGCCAGTGCTTCACCAGGCGAATTAAATCCTTCAGTTTGGTGGGCTTGAAGTAAATGAAATTTCGCTGCAGCACTGTGAAACAGGTAGAACACTCTCCCGCCAGGATGTCTGAGGATTTATAGAGCTCAATGAGCTCAGCATAGACCTTGGAGCTGAGTTTCAAGCCAGGTTTCCACTGACCTACCGTGAGGGAAACAATGGCATTATGCCTTTTTAAGTATAGTAAGTGGCAAATTTCACAACACTTTAAACAAATATTGAATTCTGGGAAACTACTTTGAATGATATTAATGTATCTGAATGACTGCTGTCTATGATACAGATAGCATCTCCACAGTCATTAGATCTTTAATAAGTTTTATGATCTACACGAGTGCAGATGGCATTATTAAAGTATTATCTAAATCCACACTGTCAACATAGTAGCCACCAGCCAACGTGGCCATTTGTACTCAATTAAAAGGAAATTAAATTTTAAAATTAGTTCCTTAGTTGCACTAGCCACACATTGGGCTCTCAGTAGACATAGAATATAGACACAGAGCATTTTCATTATGAAAGACTTTTGGGACAGGGCTAGTCTGAAGTTTGCAAACTATGGTCACTGGGCTAAATCTGGTCCACTGCTTGTTTTGGAAATAAAAATTTATTGGAAAGCAGCCACACCCACTTGTCAATGTATCATTAGTGGCTGCTTTCAAGTTGCAGGCAGAGTTGAGTAGCTGCAGCAGATGCTATATGGTCCTCAAAGCTGAAAATATTTGCTATCTTGCCTTTAAAAAAAAAGTGTGCTGACCCCCATTGTATACTGTTGTTCCCTTTCTGAGAACCATTCAGAGGGAAGGAACTGGAGTCTTGATGATTTTGATTTGGAAAATGCCTGAAGTAGCCTTGGTTTCTTTTAATACCATTATGCATCCTTCGCCCAGGGGTTGAATTTCTTAAGATTTTTCTCCAGCTTGAAGGTGAATACCCAGATTTCCTGTGTCTCCCACATTTTATTATTTAATTTCCCTCACCATATTTGAGGCATATGTCTGTGTATTTAATGTGTATGAAACCCTTTGTACCCCATTCTTGGACAGACATTGTGGATAACACTGGGGAAGTTTTAAGGTGTGGCTCCCGGTGTCCTTGGGATATGTAAATGGAATATGAGATTGAATCACACATGGGCTTAAAGTATTACTGCCATGATTACTGCTGCTGTCTTGAGGGTACTGACCCATGAAGCATAGATTTTCACAACCTATTACTAAGTCATGTGGCATCCAGAAGCTAAGGTCTGGGAATCTCACCTAGAGCATTAAAAGCAGGCAGCACATCGAAGTCGACACTTTGCTTGAGTACTGTGGATTCCAGGGAGAAGCTCAGTACCTCGCAAGCCTCCCATTTTGAAATCTTAAATTTGACTTCACAATTCTCCCACTTATAGGCTTTTAGTTGTCTATAAATCTCCTTCATGATTTTGCAGCGCTCGTTTTTTTGGAAGGTGTAGCTTTTAAGGGAGTCATGGAACACGATGAGGTGGCTATTGGAGCCGGTCTTCAGCGCAGTGCCTTTGATGGCGGATCCTCCCTGGGGAAGAAAAGAAGGTTGAGATGCAGCATTTGCTAGATGGAGATCCTCGTGCCCCCATAGGATAGCACCAGGCGGGCTAGTGAATGAGGTTTCCAAGGCCACGTTCTGTGTTAGGGTTCAGTGACGGCACAGTCCAAAGCAGTGTGTTTCATTTTATAAACTATTGGATAATACGGTTCCAGAGGCAATTTTTTGTATGCAATTAGTGATGGGCTAGTTACAAGGTACTTGCCTTTCAGGTCAATTTCCTAAAGATTTCACCTAAAGAAATATTTAGCTTTATCTGGATTCCCATGACCTGAACGAAACTAAGCTGATTGCAGTTACTGTGGTGCAACTGTTCCTGTTGTGTCTGGACCCTCCTGTAGTTCAGGAACATTGGATGAGTTTTCAGGAGTGAGGTACAGGGCTGTGTCAGCTTTCTGTAAAGGGCCAATATTTTAGGCTTGGTGGGTTGTTCGTGTCTCTGCCATGTGGTCTTTTCCATTTCCTTCCTTCTCCCCCTCTCCCCCTCCTCATTCTCGACTCCTCCTCTTCCTCTGCTCCTCCCCTCCCCCTCTTCTTTCTCTTCCTCCTCGCTCCCCTTCCTCCTCTTCCTCCTCCTTCACTCCTCCTCTTCCTGCTTCTCTTTGTCCTCCTCCACCTCCTTCCCCTGCTGCTTCCTCCTCCACCTCCTCCTCTTCCTCCTTTCTCTGATCTTCCACCTCCTCCTCTTCCTCCTCCTCCTCGGCAATTCAGTTTTCGTACAGAAAATAATTATTCTATCCACAGGTGGTAGATGTCCGGCTACACGGGTGAGGGAGGTGAGGGAGGTGTGTGTTCTTTTTCGCCTAAGCAACTCATCCCTGTTCCAGCCCACTTCATTCCCATAGCCCTCTGGTTTTTGTCTTCATTTTCAGGAGTTGGGCTTTGATGGCCCCTCCTGGGCTGCAGGTCCCCCCTCACAAGCTCTAGGTGGCACCTTCCTCTCTGCCAATGGCTCTCTTTCTATTCTCTTATTTGGTGTGTCGTATGCCTTTTCTTTTTTACTCACTACCATGTTAACAGAGTCTCAAGAAGGCGAGGAGAAAATACACAGGTTAACGCTTCTAACATTGATCACAAACTCAGTCTTGTCTCCACTGCAGTGAACTTCAGTGAGGCAGGTTGCTTATGACCCAGGACATCTCATGCTGTTTGCTGGGCCCCTCCCAGGGCAGCATGCACGCAGCTCTGTTTCTACGTAACTGAAGATTTTATGCACATATTACTGTCGTCCCCTCTCCCTTCTGGCAGCCATGGGCACATGTTTATCTGGTTGTGTGATCAACAGAGGGAAGCATGTCAGTCACGACTTTTGAGCCAGGGACAGAACAACCCAGTCCTCTGAATCTCTAGCTCAGCTGTTGGAGCAAATTGGGCCTCAGATACTGAACCGCTGAGTACACCCAGAGTTTATGTCCTCTGGAATCCTGTGAATGTGCCCTTATTTGGAACACAGGGTCTTTGCAGATGTAAGTAAGATAAGGATCTGGAGATGAGATCATTCTGGATTATGGTGGGCCCTGAATCCAGTGACAAGTGTCCTTAGTAGAAAAGAGGAAGAAGACACAGAGAGGAGAAGGTGACTTGATGGCAGAGGCAGCGATGGGAGTGTCTCCAGGCCCCAAGCACTGAGGATGGCCAGCAGCACCAGGAAACAAACATAGAATCAAAAGCGAGTTGTCAATGGCACTGTCTACCCACAGATCTCACTGAAAACCAGTGTTCTTGCCCCAGACTCCCCCGTTTCCCTTCTCCAAGTTTCAGAATGTAGATGGGTCCTGGAGCACAGCAGTGCCCATGGAGCTCCCTTCTGGTTATACCCAGTGTGACGTCATTCCAGTAAGAGGCAAAAGAAGGGCCAGTGCTCACCTGGACAATCTGGATCTTGGTGGTTGAATGTTGAAAACATTTCTCTGTAAGGAATGTACAGATGGCTTGAACAGCATTGTTGATCTGATCTAGGAAAGACTCGCTAGGCTGGAGGAAGTCTTTGATGAACTTGTCTAGATCTTGACCCTGGGTTGTGAAGAGCAGTGCAGGCTGGGGAAAGGCAGAAGACACTAAGCATTGAGCAGCTCCTCTTTGACCAACCTAGGCTTCCTTTCCCGCACGTTCCAGGCCCTCTGCCCTGCCCCTCCCACTATTCACCACATGGGCGGCAAATCCCGTCCTTTGTTCCTTACACTGACATATCTCAAGAACATACTTGAGCATTTTGGTACTCAGGGTCCCCTGGAAACAAAAACTCTCCTCGCTTCCAGTCCTCCCCACCAGGAGGGGTCTGGACCCTTCTCCAGACAGGTCTGTGGTGTCCCTAACTCCAGACTGCTCTGAGGTTCCCCTTCCGGTTGGGGTGCCACCTGGGAACGGCTGGTGCTCTTTTCCTTTGCCTACTTCTTGGTCCTTCCTTCGTTTCCCATTTACTGTGGGTGTTACAGATTTCTTTTTTCTTTTTTTTTGAGTTGGAGTCTCACTCCGTTGCCCAGGTTGGAGTGCAGTGGCACGCTCCCGGCCACTGCAGCCGCGACCTGCTGGGCTCTGGTGCTCCTTCCGCCTAGGCCTTCCAAGTAGTCGGAACTACAGGCGTGTGCTACCACACCCGGCTAATTTTTGATTTATTGGAGAGACAAGGTCTCACCAAGTTGCCCGGGCGGGTCTCGCACCCACAGGCTCAGGCAATCCACTCACCTCGGCCTCCCAAAGTGCTGGGATTACAGGCTGAGCCACTGAGCCTGGCCTACAGATTTCTGATGGTCACAGCACTTCCTTTTTTAAGGTCATATCAGCATTTGTCAAACACGCTGTACACACGTGTATTCATTTCCAGGGCTGCATGCCAAGTTACCACAAGTAGGTGGCTTATAACAACAGAAGATTATTCTCTTGCTGTTCTGGAGGCCAGGTGTGGACACAGGTGTGGACAGGGCCATGCCTCCTCTGGAGCAGATGCTGGAAGGATCTGGAGTGGGGAGTTTCTGCGCTACCCAAGTTGCCCGATGTAGCAACAAACCAGTAGGTTCTGCTGGGTCCAATATTCCAGATTGGCCCTTGTTGCTGATAGGCAGGCAGGTGGTCAGAGTAGGAGAAGAGGGTTGGGAATGAAAGCAGAGGAGCTGGAAGAGGTGTAACTTTGGAGACGGAGGAAGGGGCCACCAGCCAAGGAATCTGGGCGACCTAGAGAAGTTTGAAAAGCCAAAAGAATCTAGACTCTCCAGAGCGTGCAGACATCTGAGGTCAGCCCTGGGAGTTCGGTTTTGGAATGCTGACCTCCAGAGCTCTAAGACGATGAGTTCGTGTGGCTTCAAGCCACTAAGCTGGGGGATTTTTTTTAACAGCGCTAAGAGGAAACAAACACACTGTTCTATATAGATGCTGTGTTTTGCTGGTGACTCTGACAAGATGGGCCAGCTCACCTGGGGGTTAGGAGGGGCACTCAGCTTGGAAGTTGAAAGTTAACCTTGGTTGTCTCCACATGTTGTGAGTGGGCTTCACAGTGCTGAGGACACTGTCCTATTAAAGGCAAATTTATTGCCAGCACTGCCTCTCCCACAGGGCAGAATTTTGTGGTGTGTGCAAGTGCGCATGTGTGTACGAGTACTTGTATGTGTGTGTGTGCGAGTGCATGAGTGTGAGGGTGTGCACGTGTGAGTGTGCGCCTGCCTCTGGATAACTTCAATGGGGGGCTGCAGGGAACTGACTTCTTAAGCTCCTAGCAGTTGGGTTTTCTGTTATTTGTATCTGAATCATTCCCACATTGCTGCAGCAACGGTTATTTGATTGAATCAAAGGGCGATCTCCAGATGCCACCTCCCTCAGATGACTCTTACCAGCACTTTCCAAGGCTGTACTGGGTTTCCAGTCTCATCCGTGAAGCAGAGAGAGGACAGCCATTCCTTGGCTTCTTTGGCCAGAAGAGGCCAACACCAACGGTCCCCTCCACCCACGTCGCCAGTAGGTTCCGCTGGGTCCAAGATCACAGGCCTGAAGGAGGGTTAGAAGGCATTAGGGGATTCCAAAGCCAATGACTTCTGATTCAGGGCCCATCCCACTTTCATCCACTAAACAATGTGTTCTCACGACTTTGATGTCAGTAAATTAAATATATGAACACAGTTCAAAGTGATTCCCTAGAATTAAATTATAATTGTCCACAATGTTTTGTAGGCTTCTAATTACTATAGACATGAAGGCATAATGTACATCTCTCCTCCATGCCAGGTCAACTGAAAGATGAGGAATAACTTGATCAAATACAATGCTAGCAGCAGCCCATGTTGGGCAACCCATGGTATCCAGTCCTCTCTTACGTCTCTATTCTTTCTCAATGCTTCTTTATTTTTCTTCTTTCCTCTGTCTTCTGTTGGTGGCCTTGAGCAGATGACTATATGCTTTTTTTTTCTTGAGTCTTGGTCTCACAGACATGTACAACTATATGTAGCTTTTTAAAATTAAAACATTTTTGGGGTAGAGACTTACTATGTTTTCCAGGCTAGTCTTGAAGCCCTGGCTCAAGAAATTCTCTGACATTGTCTTCCCAAATGCTGGGATTACTGGCGTAAGCCACTACACCTGGCCTCCTTTCTATTCTTGAAGGCCTAAAAGAGTAGATAAACCCCCATCTAACACACATTTTGCAGGATAAATTGGCCCACAAATGATAATTCTCAGGGACACACTATCAACTCAAACACCTCTTACATAAGGTAACAAATCCACATGTTTCTTTCTGGTATAGAAAGATGAAAGCAACTCAGGAGAGTGTGCCTCCGACCCTCCCTTCCTCTTTCTTCTAGACAGCATTTTCTCCTGCCTCCCTAGGAACTTATCACTGGAGACTGAGAGGTTCTGCTGGCTAGCATCCTCCCCTCAGGGACGAATCACGGCCCCAGGGGAGGAGAATCCAGGTCTCTGAAGTAGCACTGAGAGTAGTTGGGTTAAGAACAGGACAGGGCTGGGGTGAGGGCACCTGGTTTTCTGGATCTGGCTCAGCAGGAAATTCCGCAGAGTCTCATCTTCAAAGTTGTAATTGACCATCCAGAAGATGCAGAGCTGCTGACACTGTGTGATCAACTCCAGGACCGTCCGGAAACCTTCCGCGGTGTCAAAATCCTCGGTCCCACTCCCCTGCTCCCAGGCGTAGATGGTGAGCAGCTCCAAGGCGTACTTTGGGGGCAAAGTGTCCTTTTCCTTCAGTTTCTTTTCACACTGAGGGAAGAATAGGAACATCAGATGACACTGGTGAAAGGTCTCAGCAAGAGTCACACAGGAGCCACTGCTGGACAGCTGAGTCATGGTGCCACGCTGGCAGGCTGGCACTCTGCAGCTAGGGCGTCTAAACCATGTAGGTTCATAGGAGCTCAGCTGGCTGCAGGGAAGCAACACACACAGGCTTCTCGACTGTGTTTGGGCCTTCCTAGGATCACCAGAAACTCACTGCATGCTGACCCCAGGCCCAGGCATCTTACCTGCATCATGTCTAATCCTCCCAACAACCCAGGAGTCGTGACTTCCACTTTAGATAAAGACTTGAGGCCTGGGGAAGTGAGTGACTTGCTCAGGGTCACACCACAGCCCTGAGCCATCTGAGCAGACACACTTTGCCAACTCTGATCTTCCGGAATGAAAACTGCAGAGCTCAGTCTCAGTCTTCAGTCATAGGCTTCAGAGAGCAGGACACAGAAAGCAGACATCTCAGGAAGGGCTGATACTGTGCCTCATGTTCATCATCTTGGAGGTACCCAAAACCCACCTAGGTGCAAGGTGGTTGACACAAGTGTAGGCAGACTAGGTATATGGGGGCGGGACCCAGAAAAACCCGAAATTATCTTTTGGAGGGCCAGCCCTTTGCAATACACTCAGAATTTGTTCCTCGGGATAAAACGGTCAACCAAAGTTTTTATCTGGAAGTTTTGGGAAGGTTGTGTTACGATTTGTGATAGACACATCCCAAGTTGTGGCAAATAAGTGACTGGATCTTCCACCATGACAACCCAACTACTCAAACTGTGTTGAGTGTTCAGCAGCTTTTCATCAAGAAACAGCATGACCCCCAGTGCCCCACCCTGAGAATTCACCCAATCTTGCCCCAGAGACATTTTTTTTGTTTGTTTCTCCAGATGAAAAAAGTCCTTAAAGGGAAACCTTTTGCCATTATAGAAGAAGTGAAACCAAAAAATGACCTAAGCACTAAAAGACATAAAAATGGGTGAGTTCAAAACTATTTTGAGCATTGGAAAGAGCATTTCAAGTTGTACTGCATCAAATGGAGAGTACTTTGAAGCTGACTGAAGTTAAAACATGTGCGAATAAGTACACCATTTTAATAAATAAATTCTGGGTTTTTTTGGTCCCACCCTTGTACAGAAAGTCAGCCCCAGTTCCACCTGTAGCTTCAACCTGCCTCCTAAGAGACAGTGCCAGCACCGGGCAGCAGATGGCCACGCTGGTCACTTGTGGACATTCAAGTCCTGATTTCCATTCACCCGCTGCAGGCAGGATAACTTGGATTCCTACAGAATTACTTGGCCAGTGTCAGGGCATAACAAACCATATGTAGCAGCTTGACCCAAATGAATGGGATGAGAGGAAAGAACCCCACAAAGATACCCAGAGGGCAGATTCCCTTGAGCGACTCAGCCCTCAGCATGGGAGAGTAGGGGCAACAGGGCACTTGGTAAGTAAGAACTTACTGGTAAAAATAATAACCAGATAGTTAGAACAAGAGCGGTTGTACCTGTTTGTACCAGTGCTTCACCAGGCAAATTAAATCCTTCAGTTTGGTGGGCCACGGGCGAATGAATTTTTGCTGCAGCAGTGTGAAACAGGCGGAAAACTCTCCCCACTGGGTGTCTGAGGATTTATAGAGCTCAATGAGCTCAACATAGACCTCAGGGCTGGGTGTTGCATCAGAATTCCACTGACCTAGTGTGAGGGAGACAGCAACATTATGCTTTAGTAAGTAGCAGATTTAAAAACACTTTTGGGCTGGGCTCGGTGGCTCAGCCTGTAATCCCGCACCTTGGGAGGCTGAGGTGAGTGGATTGTATGAGCCCGTGGGTTTGAGACCCGCCTGGGCAATTTGGTGAGATCTTATCTCTACAATAAATCAAAAAATTAGCCAGGTGTGGTAGCGCGCACCTGTAGTTCCAGCTACTTGGAAGGCTGAGGCGGAAGGATCGCTGGAGCCCAGCAGTTCAAAGCTGCGGTAGCCGGGAGCGGCCACTGCACTCCAGTCTGGGCGATAGAGTGAGACTCCAACTCAAAAAAAAGATAAAATAAAAAAATAAAATAAAATAAAAACACTTTTGGGCAACCCCTATTGGGTCCCCTCCCACTGTGGGAGCTTTTCTGTCCTCTCAATAAATCCTGCTTTCTAAAAAAA
>CAUYQG010158203.1:0-11281 GCA_963574415.1 Tarsius wallacei | reverse complement strand
CGAGACCTGCCCGGGCAACTTGGCGAGACCTCATCTTTACAATAAATTTAAAAAAAAATTAGCCGGGCGTGGTAGCACTCACCTGTAGTTCCAGTTACTTGGAAAGCTGAGGCAGAAGGATTGCTGGAGCCCAGCAGGTCGAGGAGTGCAGTGGCTGCTCCCGGCTGCCACAGCCTCGACCTGCTGGGCTCCGGCGATCCTTCCACCTCAGCCTTCCTAGTAGCCGGAATTATAGGCATGTGCTATTATGCCCGGCTGATTTTTGATTTATTGTAGAGATGAGGTTTCGCCAAGTTGCCCAGGCGGGTCTCGAGCCCACAGGTTCAGGCAATCCACTCACCTCAGCCTCCCAAGGTGCGGGATTACAGGCTGAACCACCGAGCCTGGCTCATTTGGAAAGTTAAAACATACATTCGTGAAAAATGCTAGAAGCGCTTACAGGAAACGTTGGTGGCCATCTTTGCATAGTGAGCTTAGTGATGAGTACCAATAGGGTGTATCAAGGTCTTGCAAGGAGCGGGCGTTATATAGCTCAGCTGGATATATTTATTTTTGAGGGCACAGACGGAAAGTTTGTGTCTGAAAGAAGGACTAGTGCATTTGTTTCAAAAAAATTGTTTCTCCAGGAAATTAGAGTTCAATTCAAATCTGTCTCCTGACAGTGTGAATTCAAGGACCACTTGGAAAGGTGTGGACGGTAGTTGTCCTCCTGTCCCTCCTGCCAGACTCAAGGCCAAGCCTACCAGTGAACCAGGGCCCTCCTGGGTCTCCTACTCGCTGCTGTCACCTGCGCCTTCAGAGCTACCACTGGGACTGGGGCAAGGGCGTGGTGGGTCTCCTGGGGCTTGGGGGCCGCTTGGTTTATTGAGCCTCTCCACACTCCCTCCGTGTGCCCTGGAAGAGCAGGGGTGGCGGTGGCAGGACCCGGATTACTTGGCTAGGATCACAGACACATATCCCTAAACTCTGGCCTTCTGAATTTCACTCAGTTCAAGTGTCTGACATTCCCGACACTGCACACACTTTCTTTCTTTCAGAGATGGATTGCATCTCAATTGCAAATAGTATTTATATACCTTCAGGCCTTCACTCCACAAATATGTACTGAATGTCTTTGTCAGGCAGATTCCAATCATTCTTCCCAGTGTGACTTAGGGAGGCCTTTCAGGTGAAGGTGTGGAGGGTGAGGGGAGGGACTGATGTCCTGGGCTTGGTGGAGGTCACACTAGGGTGATGTGGGAGGTGAGCGGAGGTACGGCTTTGGTAGGGAAGAAGTTGTCAGGGATGGCAGCGGTGGAACCAAGGAGAAAATGGCCAGCTCTGCTGGAAATGGGGGGGCGGGATTCTAAGCAGAAGGAAGAGAAGTGTAAAAGCAGAGTCTTGTGAGCAGGGCACAGTGGCTCACACCTGTAATCCCAGCACTCTGGGAGGCTGAGTCCGGAGGACGTGAGGCCAAGAGTTAGAGACCAGTGTGGACCACAAAGTGAGATCTCATATCCACAAAAGATAAATCAGTCAGGGTGGTGACACATGTTTGTTGTCCCAGCTACTGAGGAGGCTGAGGCTGGAGGATCACTTGAGCCCAGGAGTTCAAGACTGCGGTGAGTCATGGTTGTGCCACTGCACTCCAGCCTGGGTGACAGAGTAAAACCCTGTCTAAAAAAAAAAAAAAAAAAAAAGCATAGGCTTGAGAAGTAGGAGGCCCTGTCCTGGAACTGGGTCTTATAGCCAAAGCAGAGACTGCTCACCCCAGGGGAGACCAGCAAATGCAGACAATGGGCCCTGGGAGGCCACCAAGAGGGTGTTCAGACTTGCTTTTAGAAATTGGTGCTGACATTTGTGGGCAGGGTAGGATGGGGAGAGGGGCTGGGAGGGGCCGTGGCTGACACCACAGCACAGAACCCATCTGGGAAACAGCAGGCCTGTGCAGTGGTGGTGACCCTAGGGGGAGGGAGTGGATCCAAGAAATATTTAGGAATGGACAGAAGGTGATGGGTAAGGAAGTGAGGGAGACAGCCCTGACAGGTGCCAGGCCAGAAAACCTGCATGCTTGGGGACAAGGCCCTGAGTTCAGTTTGGAGTTGGTTGTGGGACAGTCCGGGGAGCCCAGCAGGCAGCTGGTTGTGGGGGTGTGGTTCTTGGGTGGAGAACCCTGTGCCCCAACTGGACCTCACAGATGACGCTGTCCTGGTGAAGGGGGATACCACCTACGACTGTGGACAACTCATGTGACCTCTCTGTGCCTCAGTTTCCTCCTCTGTGTGCTGTGGAGTGCTTTAGGGTTGCAGCGAGGATTGAATAGATGTGTGTGTCTAGACGTGCTCATTGCACGTTAGCTGTGGTGCTGACTGTTTGGATTCTGCAGGGTTTAAGTAAACCTTAGATGGGTGAGATGGCCCTGGGAGGGTGCATGACTCTCGCAGGGATGGAATGCTTTCTTACTCTGCTTCTGAGTATCTGAAGCAAAATGGTGGCCAGAGGCTGTGGTTTAAACTATTTTAGAAATAGGCTGGGCATGGTGGCTCACGCCTGATATCCCAGTACTTTGGGAGGGAAACTGAGGCAGGAGGATTGTTTATGCCCAGGAGTTCAAGACCATCCTGGGCATCGTGAGACCTTGTCTCTACAAAAAAAAAAAAAAAAAAATAGCTGGGTGTGGTGGTGGGTGCCTGTAGTCCCAGATACTTGGGAGGTTGATGTGGAAGGGTCACCTGAGTCCTGGAGGTCAAAGCTGCAGAGCTGTGATCATGCCACCTGCACTCCAACTTGGGCGACTATGTGAGACCCAGACTCAAATAAAAAAAAAAAATCTTTTAGAAATACATTCCCAGCAGGGCTCAGTGGCTCAGCCTGTAATCCCGCGCTTTGGGAGGCTGAGGTGAGTGGATTGCCTGAGCCCGTGGGTTCGAGACCCACCTGGGCAAGTTGGCGAGACCACATCTCTACAATAAATCAAAAATTAGCCGGGCATGGTAGCGCGCGCCTGTAGTTCCGGCCACTTGGAAGGCTGAGGTGGAAGGATCGCCAGAGCCCACCAGGTCGAGGCTGCGGTGGCCAGGAGCGTGCCACTGTACTCCAGTCTGGGCAACAGAGTGAGACTCCAACTCAAAAAAAAAAAAAAAAAAGAAATGCATTCCCACCAGACCTGTATCTAAATATATCAAAAACTTCATTTTGTGAACACGCCAGATGAAACATTTACTCTTTATGTTTCTAATGAACAAGGTGACACAGGAAACACCATACAGAACAGTTTGAGGCACGTGGGAACCTCTGTTAGGTCCACACCTCACTGGCAATGAGCTGTGTGACCTGGGATTGCCACCTACTCTCTCTGAGCCCGAGTTAATTCACCATAAAATGAACCAGTTAGATCAGAATCATCGCTAGTCCCAAAAGTCTAATTCTAAGGGCAAACAAATGTTAACCTGGTTTTAGTTACTCAGTGAACTTGGAAGTTCAAGGCCGGGTCTTCTTTAAAAGCATGTGTATGTCAAAAGTGGAGGGGGGATCGGGCGGGGAGCCACGGCAGGCAGCGTGGGGACAGTGTGATGGAGTGGCTGGCCCTCGGGCCTAGACATTGGGCAGCCTGGCTCTGAGCCTGGCTCTGACCCAGTCAGGCTCTGAGAGTTGGCACGACAAGGTCGGTGGGTCAGTCGACCAGCAGCGCCTCCTGGGGTCTCTGGCCTGTGCTGGAGGTGGCCATGTTCCTAAGACCCTAGCAGATGTGGCCGCTGTCTTTGCTGTGTTGACCGTCAGTTGGGAAAGCGAGATGTTGAACTCGTCCCAATAAGAAATGGAGTGGTTCTGAGGCCATGGACAAGTTCATTTCCTTGACCTTCATTTTCCTTCTCTATAAAATGGGAGGGAAATTTCTAACTACAGGGCTGTTACGAGAGTAAGTGTGCTAGCGTGGTTTATATTTATTTTATTTTATTTTTGAGTCGGGGTCTCATTGCTGCTCATGCTGGAGTGCAGTGGCACAATTACAGCTCACTGCAGCCTTGACCTCCTGGGCTTAGGTGATCCTTCCACCTCAGCCTCCTGAGTAGCTGGGACTACAGGTGCACACCACCACTTCTGGCTGATTCTTTTGATTTTTTGCGGTGATGAGGTCTCCCTGTGTCGCCCACGCTGGTCTCGAACCACTAGGCACAAGCAATCCTCCCACCTCGGCCTCCCAAAGTGTTGGGATTACAGGTGTGAGCCACAGCACCTGGCCCAACTACTTAATTTCTTAGAGCTCCATTTTCCTTCCCTCTCACATTGGTGGACAAATGTCTAACTCAAGGGCTTGCATAGATACTTTCAGGACACCAGAGATCGCCAGTGAGGACGCTGGGCAAGGGGATGAGAAGGTGAAGGATGGGTAAAGCATCTCCAAGTCTCACACCAGCCACAGATGGCACTCAGCAGTTGCTCCCTGTGGCTGCATGTTCGGTTCTTAGCCTTCCAGCCATCAAAGAAAGGAGGAGATATGATCAGCCTGATGCTATCACTTCTGGCTTAAAACTTTTCAACGGCTTCCTGTGGCTCTTAGATAGAGGCCCCTCTGTCTCACACCCTCCCCCTGCTTTCGCCAGCCCCTCAGCTCTATAATATAGAGAGCCAACTCTCTCGTCCTGGCTGGCCACCTGTGTGCTCTCTGTTGTTCTTATTCCAGGCTCAGCTCCCCAACCTCCTCCTCCAGGAAGTCTTGCCTGGCCCCAGGCGGGGTTAGCCAGCCGGCTCTCTGCCCCCCAAACTCCTGCATCCCCTGCCTGGAGCGCCCCCGCTTTGCCTACCTGTAAGTGCGGGCCTGTCTCCTCTCCAATCACAGAGCACTTGAGTAGGTGCTCAGTGAATACAGGCAGGATGAATGGATCTGCTGAAGGTCGCAGCCTTCCCCATCCTGAGATCCCTGGGTTGGGGTCCCCTCGGGTCTTCAGGAGGGAGCCACATGTTGTGCTGGATACGCTGCATGGCCCATGACCTGGCATGTCAGACCAGATGTTGATCTCACACATCTCAGACTGATGGTGTGGCGGTCATGGCAGGACTCAAGAAGAGAACCACATGAGATGATGAGGGCCGGACACAGTGACTCATACCTGTAATCCCAGCACTTTGTGGGGCGAAGGCAAGAAGATTGCCCGAGTCCAGGGGCTAGAGACCAGCCTGGGCAACTTGGTGAGACTTCGTCTCTACAATAAATACAAAAAAATTTTAGCTGGACATGGTGGCACACACCTGTAATCCTAAGTACTTGGAAGGCTGAGGTGGAAGGATCGCCTGAGCCCTGCCGGCTGAGGCTGAGGTGGCCGTGAGTATGCAACTGCACCCCAGCCTGGAATACAGAGTGAGACTCCTACTTTAAAAAAAAAAAAAAAGATGGCCGGGTTCGATGGCTCAGCCTGTAATCCCAGCACTTTGGGAGGCCGAGGTGAGTGGATTGCCTGAGCCTGTGGGTTCGTGACTCACCTGGGCAACTTGGCGAGACCTCATCTCTACAATAAATGAAAAAAAAAAAAAAATTAGCCGGGCGTGGTAGCGCGCGCCTGTGGTTCCAGCTACTTGGAAGGCTGAGCGGAAGGATCGCCGGAGCCCAGCAGGGCGAGGCTGCGGTGGCCGGGAGTGGCCACTGCACTCCAGTCTGGGTGACAGAGTGAGACTCCAACTCAAAAAAAAAAAAAAAAGATGATGAGAACTGAGATGGGTTCATAAGGAAGGGGGTGGGCAGTGAGATGAAGGTAATTTACACACAACTTGCGGAGGACATCTTGGGAAACCTACCTATCAGCACCCCCACAAAAGGCGCATCTGTCAACGGCAGTGAGCTTTTGGGAACTAAGCAAAAGGTCAGTCGCAGAGATAAGAAAGCTGAGGGCGGCTGGGCTGGGTGGCTCAGCCTGTAATCCCAGCACTTTGGGAGGCCGAGACAAGTGGACTGCCTAAGCCTGCCGGTTCAAGACCCACCCAGGCAACTTGGCGAGACCTCAACTCTACAATAAATAAATTTTAAAAATTAATAAAAGGAAGCAGAGGACAGCACAAACCTGTAGACCTAGGGCAAAGGCCATGAAGGTAGAGGGCAAGTGAGACTAGTCCAGAATTATCCACAGTGTGGACAGATAGCAGGTAATCAGAAGTACACATGATAAAAAAATGTGGACATGCTGAGCTGTGAGGATGGTGCTGTGAATCTCAAGTTAAATTTTTCCAGAACCTTGAAAAATCATAGCAGTCACTTTCAGACATTTCACAACAAGAGATTGCGACAACGATTCTCTCTACCCACCCTCTGTCTTTCTCGCTCAATCTCTCCTCTTTCCTTTCCCCTCTTGTCTATCTCTCGTCTCTCTGTTTCTCTTCTCACTGTCTGTCTCTGTCTCTCTGTCTCTCTCCTGTCTCCCCCACCCCTCTCTGTCTTTCTCGGTCTCTCTCTGTGCCATATGGGAACTTGCTACCGGATTAAACTGGATTGGAGATGTATAGCTTTCAGATGCAGGGAAAACATGCCAGGCTTCATGATATAGGTCAGCATTTCAGGTCGTTTAAAAATAATTATTCCCTTGTAAAAATCTGGACCAGCCCATTAACAAAATGACCCGGAGCCTATGTAAAAAAAGACATAGAGGTTTCAGACAACACTGTGTGCCACGTGAGTCATCCCTGTGAGATGACTTCCAAGAAAATCCTCAGGGCCCACAGGCTGTGTTCATGAGAGCATGTGATGGTGCTGTCCGCCTCGGGTCAAACCACATCTGAGTACTGAGTTCTGTCCTGGCTCCATGCCATCTCTAGGGAATGGATAAACTCGGGGTGCTTTCGGGGAAGGGCGATCAGGAAGGGGAAGACCCACAAAGTTATGAGATGCGGGAAATTATTGAGCAAGATTCCGTTCCCGCCACCATCTACCTTCTCACCCACATCAGAACCCTCCACTAACGTTAGCCTCCTTTATTTGCCCAATGCAAATAAAGGATCCGGGCACTGTTCTTGGATCCGGGCACTGTTCTCCGTTCTCCAGTGTCCCCAAATGAGTTCTGGGGCCCGCTGTGCCTCCCTGGCCTCTGCTGAGGCCTGCTCACCCCTGCCCATCTCCCACACAGCTCTGGTGGGGGAGCTTCCTAAAAGGTACAGCTGTTCATGTCACTTCTTTTTGTGTGTGTGTGTGTTGGAGTCTCACTCTTGTCGCCTAAGCTGCAGTGCAGTGGCACACTAACAGCCCAGGCGCAGTGGCTCAGCCTGTAATCCCAGCACTTTGGGAGGCTGAGGTGAGAGGATTGCCTGAGCCTGAGAGTTTGAGACCAGCCTGGGCAACTTGGTGAGACCTCGTCTCTACAATAAATCACAAAAACTAGCCGGGTATGGTGGCATGCGTCTAGTTCCAGCTATTTGGAAGACTGAGATGGAAGGATCGCCTAAGCCCTGCAGGTCAAGACTGCGGTGGCCGTGAGTGTGCCACTGCACTCCCACATGGGTGGCAAGAGTGAGACTCCGCCCCCCAAAAGAAAAAAGAAATACATTAAACCTCCATGTTCGTCTCATGTCACTTTTTAATGAATACTCAACCACTGACCAAGCCTTCCCTGCCCCGACCCACGCTCACCATGACAGCCCCATCCCCGTTTCCCCTTCACAAGCACCCAGGCTCAGACCAGGCCACGTGTCCTCAGGTCCCTCCGTGTGCCAAGCACTTTCTCATGGCCACATGTTTGTACCTGTGGTTTTCTCCACATGGTGGACTTGGAAGGAAACTCAACTCTTAACTTGCTTAAACCCAAGGATAAATTAGTGGCACTAATACAGCATGTGTCTGAACATAAGTAACTTGAATGTAAAACATTCCAGTAAGATTTCTGCCCCTGGCCGGGCTCGGTGGCTTAGCCTATAATCCCGTGCTTTGGGAGGCCGGGGTGAGTGAATTGCCTGAGACTCGCCTAGGCAACTTGGCAAGACCTCATCTCTACAATAAATCAAAAAAATGAGCCGGGCATGGTAGCGCGTGCCTGTAGTTTCAGCTACTTGGAAGGCTGAGGTGGAAGGATCGCCGGAGCCCAGCAGGTCAAGGCTGCGGTGGCCGAGAGCATGTCACTGCACTCCAGACTGGGTGACAGAGTGAGACTCCAACTCAAAAAAAAAAAAGACTTCTGCCCCACCTCCATTTTTTCCCAAGTTGAATATTTATGCTTATTGCGGTAGGGAGGAGATGGCAGTTAGTCGGTCTAACTTTACATCCTCTCGGCATCCTGGATTCAGAGACGAGAGACAGTGTTTGTCACTAGTAGAAGATCCCCAGGGGGGACCGTGAGGGTCTGTGGCCAGGGAATCGGGGCACACTCTGATTTGCTGCCCTGCACCAGGGCAGGGCAGGGCACTGTTCTGAGATCCAGGGAGGGAAGCAGGGAAGGCAGCTTTCCAAAGGAAGGGATGCTTGGAGACACACCATTATGACTTCTGTCTTGCACGTTTACCCAGCCTTCCCTTGCCTTCCCCAGGAGTCAGGTGCTTCCTTTTGGGTGCTTCCAGATGTCCTCATTAAGATCTCTCTTCTGGCCCGAGTTCTGTCACAGGGATTTTCTTTTTCTTTTTGAACATCTTTCTTTGATTTCGATTCAGGAAGAAAATATCATTTCTGATGATATGAAATGCAAAATTTCAAAGTTTATTTTATTTATTTACTTATTTTTGAATCAGGGTCTCACTCTATGCCCAGGCTGGAGTGCAGTGTCACAATCATGGCTCATGGCAGCCTCAACCTTCTGGGCTCAGACTACAGGCGTGTGCTGCCATGTTTGGCTAATTTTTCTTACTTTTAATTTTTATTTTTGGCGAGATGAGTTCTCACTGTTTTGCCTAGGCTTGCCTCAAACTCCTGAGCTCAAGCAATCCTCTCACCTTGGCCTCCCAAAGTGCTGGGATTACAGACATGATCCTCTGTGTCCGGCCTAAAAAACACGGAACACTTCACGGATTTGCATACCATGCCCATCTTCTCTGTATCATTTCAGTTTTAGTATCTGTGTGGCCCAAGTGAGAACCATGGTGGTTTTTTGATGTTGGGCCTCCTCGTCCTTCCAGTATGAGCTCCTTCAGGGCAGATCTTATTTGTCTCCCCCACGTGGACCCATCACTGCCTCCTGCGCCCTCCAGCTTCCGGCTTTTGGCTTGGGCAGCTCCTGTCAGGAGATGAGAGCTGAGCTGCCAGTCCCTCTGGCTGTCTCCCAGTGGGTTCCTGTGAGCTGGCTGCCTGCCAGGCGGAAGGCGACACCCCCCTTCAGAAAATCCTCTCCACGCCGCACTGGGTTCTGGAAATAGCTCCCCTCCTCACCCCTTCCCAACTTTTTCTGTGTTCACAGCCCAAGGGGTCTGCACCATCTCTCTGGGTTTCCCTGTCCTCTGCCCAGGCCACATAAATAGCTCTTTTATGCAACTCTTCATATCTTGGGGTGTGCCAGCCGGTCCTGCCAGGACCCAGCCCAGCACAGTGTCCTATTCATCTTCATTGCCCCAGGACCTGACTCAGTGCCTCTCTCATCATGGGCACTTCCTAAATTCAGGAAGTAAGAAGTGATTAAAAAGGCGAAAGATTTATACGATCTGAAGAGAAACCAGAGTTGAGGGAGAGGCATACCTCATCCACAAGGGTACCTGCATAATCAATGTTTGTATACCTAACCCTGAATTGTACCCCACATCTTTATAATACAAAATAATAATAAAAAAAGACCATAAAAAATAAAAGAAGTGATTAAACATCGCTGGACATAGGAGCACCGAGCCCTACATGGACCATGGGCCCAGTGAGTAGCTCTTACATTTTTAATTTTTTACCAGGACTCAGTGAGAAACACATTTCACATTGCAATGCAGCATACATGTCCGTATTCGTCTGTAACTGAGAGAGAAGCTTCACAAAACAGGGCTCCCCTTCGCTACAGGCAATGCGCTGTGGTCTTCTCTATTCAGTTCTGTTCTGTTTCAGTTTTTCAATTAAATTCTCCTTTATGGCCTTGCTGAATTGATTCCATGGCCCTCAAAATGACTGCCACCCATGGCTTAGAAAGCACAAGCCTGGCCACCTCTAGCTTTTCCCCTGTCGGGGGAGGCCGTGATTCCAGTGGTGAAATTCTAAGGTGCCACAAATGAGGATGTGGTAATGTCGCGGTGATGGCTCACTTAATGGGAGTTGACTTCATTGAAAAATCAGGTGGAATTGCCATTCTGTTTTCAGTTTTTCAAAGAACTCTTCCTCAGAGGTTCTGTTTGTTTGTTTTTTATTTTTGACTAACTCAGGAGGAGAGAGAGTAGTGAGGTTTTGTTTTTTGATTTTTTTTTTTTTTGAGTCTGGGTTTCATTGTGTCGCCCAGGCTAGAGTGTAGTGGCGCAATCCTGGCTCACTGCAGCTTTGATCTCCTGGGCTCGGATGATCCTTCTGGGTCTGTTCCCCGAGCAGCCGGGACTACAGGTGCTTGCCACCATGCCCAACTAATTTTTTTTGTTTGTTTGTAGAGATGAGGTCTCCCTGTGTTGCCCAGGCTGGTCTAGGCTCAAGCAATCCCCCTGCCTTGGCCTCCCAAAGTGTTGGGATTACAGGTGTGAGCCACCAAACCCAGCCCAGAGTAGAGTTCTTAACACATGCTGATGTACATGAACAGTTTTAAGCATCAAGTTCATAAAAGTTCGCGTCTGGGAGCCACAGGCCCCGAGAACCAGCTGACCTATGAGGCTCCAGAGCAAGCTTGGTGTGGAAGCTGGTCTTGTGGGGCCACCTCAGGCTTCCCGGTCCTCTCCCCTGTGTCCTTACCGCCACCAGCAGCTTCTCCTCAGCACAAACACTTATCAATGCCCTTGTTACGTGCAGAGTTCGGCCAAGAGCACAACACAGGCCTGTTTGCGTTACCAAGCCCTGCCGTCCATGTGCGGTCAAATGCTCTCTCAATGCTTCAAATTCAGCCTATGTCTGAGGTCTTCCCATCTCCACAATCATATCATTCTATTTTGTTTATTTATTTTTGAGTTGAAGTCTCACTGTCACCCAGGCTGGAGTGCAATGGCACGCTCACGGCCACTGCAGCCTCAACCTGCTGGACTCAGGCGCTCCTTCCACCTCAGCCTTCCAAGTAGCTGGAACCAAAGGCATGTGCCACCATACCCAGCTAATTTTTTGATTTATTGTGGAGATGAGGTCTCGCCAAGTTGCCCAGGCTGGTTCTCGAACCCATGAGCTCAGGCAACCCTCTCACCTCAGCCTCCCAAAGTGTTGGGATTATAGATGTGAGCCACTGAGCCTGGCTTG